>JAMKCH010004788.1:0-137129 GCA_023653785.1 Ophioderma brevispina | reverse complement strand
CTATTATGGTAAAATATGAGGTTATTTGGTAAAAAATACATCGGTCCTTGGACCGCATGTGTCGCCTACCATCGCGGTTTCATGATAGGTCTCATTGGGACCTTTGACTGGGATGTGACCTTTGGTACGCATCAACAAATGAGGGACCAATGTGGCACCTATGACTCAAGTTGGTTCCAAGTGAACTTCAAATTTTCAATTTAGGTTCAATAATTTACATTTTCAGCATATCTGACAACTTGATATCACATGACCGTTGACCTTGGTATGTGACCTTTGACCTCATCACGCAAATGCGGGATCGCATGTTGCAATCTATGACTCGAGTTGTTTAAATCCAGAAGTCTTTGGATAACAGGCAAATGTTAACCCTTTTTCACAACAGACCTCAACAACAACAGACATCAACAATAATAAACTACAGTGGACAAAGTGAGTGATCCCTATGGTCCAGTATGCACAAGAGGTTCGAACATGGGGCCGTTTAAAAAAGATTTACGATCGATTGTATAAGCGTAACTCGGCTCAAGCGTAAGTTTAATTTGAAACTTACAATCAAGTACAAACTTACGCGTGATCGAGTTAACGCTCGATAATCAAACTTCCAATTGATCGTAAGTCTTTGTGAAAGGGCCCCCTGCAGGTCTAAAGTTAGACCTGGTCTAAGTGCAATTCTGTCCCACCAGAAAATACATTTTCATTTGCATTGACAAGAATTTTTTGCATTTATTTTGAAATTTGCATTTTAATCTTTGACATAAAAATTGCTAGTTACTTTATAAAGAAAAGCTGAATAACTGTCAATTTGAGACAAAACTAATTTTGACTTAGACCAGGTCTAACTTTAAACCTGGTCTAACTTTTTGTGCATACGGACCTAAGTGTCTTTCTGCCTTAAGGCAGGCGACACAAAAACACACTGGCGGGAGAATGATCATATCTCATCAAAATATTGGGGTATATATACCCCCATCCCCCAGGATTTACACCTATGATTGGAGTTATTTCAATGACCCAACCACACCCTGTGCGACTATGACAGATCACTATTATCCCTCTTCAATGCCAACTTGCACAGTAGGACCCAGAGTACATTTTCTCTATCAGGCATAAGCTAGTCAAAGATCTTTTGAAGTACTCAGCCAACAGTGTACTCTGGGTTCACCCACAGGGTGTATTGAGTCAATCCCACAATACACCAGTTTTGGAAAATATCACCTCAATAAGATCATGTGATACAAGAGAAGATTTCAATAGCTTCCCACAATGCATCGCTTCTAATGGAGGTTTTTGTACAGGTACTGATGTGGATCGTTAGTGATGAAACATGGCTAAATTGACAGTACTGATCACAAACTTGCATTTTAAGAGCGTTTCATCTCTAACGATCCACATGGCAACCTGTACAAAAACTTCCAATGGAAGCAATGCATTGTGGGAAGCTACTGGTATCTTCTCTTATGTGATACCATAAAAAATTGTAAGGAGTGACAGTGTGGGTAACAATGAGTAACAATGGGGTCACTCTAACAAGAAACAAGGCTGGACAGGCCAGGTGCTTGTTATAGAGCAAAATGCACTAAAGCAGATAAATATTTAACAATTGAAAATTTGTATGCCAAGTAAGAGCCAAGAAATGAAAACAAGCTCAATCAGAACATTTTATTGCGCTACACAATGTTGGTTGCTAATACCTTCAAGTTCAACAATGAAGTGTCAACACAAGACTGATCCTCACCATTTCTGGGCTATAATATAAACACAACCTTTTGGGGAAAATGTCCTCTGAGAGAACAGTGCTGAAAATGGAACAGAATATTAATTTTGGTTACATATATCCAACAGTTTTCCTTCTTGATATTTTTTAAACTGAGCTGCTTCTTCTTCTTAGTGTATCCGTAAGTCATTGGTAATGGCTTGTGGTGGTGTCAGTATTTATTCAACTGAGTGTTCTGATCCTGGGCCGCGTGTATCCATGATATGGACGCCCCTAACGTGGCCCGCTTTGAGGCTGGGGCAGATTGGGAACAGTCAGGGGTTTTCACCCTACTCTTATTCGACACTGACTGCAATGTACATGTACAGTTGTGACTCTCTGTACACAGGACCGACGGCTTAACGTCCCCTCCGAACGACTGAGCTGCTGATGTCAATTCTTACTTTGATTTTGCCATTACTCACAATTACCTTGATCTTGTTGTTTTCCCTTCTGTTGTTGCTGCTGTTGTTTTCCCTTCTGTTGTTGCTGCTGTTGTTTTCCCTTCTGCTGCTGCTGTTGTTGTTTTCCCTGCTGCTGTTGTTGTTTTCCCTTCTGCTGTTGTTGTTTTCCCTTCGTTTGTTTGTTGTTTACCCTTCTGTTGTTGCTGCTGTTGTTGTTTACCCTTCTGCTGTTGATTTCCCTTCTGTTGCTGTTGCTGTTGCTTTCCCTTTCCCCGTTGCCTGTTCCGGTCTGAATGTATTGACAAAAAATAGTTACATTTGAATATTCAAATCACTCTGAAATGTTGAATGGATCATGAGGGAGCATTAACACTTTCCCAGGACTTTGGGCTACTTCTTGGCCAGATTTGCTTCACCGGTTTCATTGTTTTAGCACAGCAAAGCTGAACCCATTGCTATCAGATATTAAGACACAGGTAATTCTGGCCGGAACCTGTCTTGTCTCTAGGCTGTTTTTCAATGAAACTGCAGCCCGATATCATCTGGTCTGCCTACAAAATTGTGCTGGCTGCATGTCACAACAGGCCAATCTTTACTGCTAAAATTCTTGTGTGAAAGACCCAGGATATTGCCTAGCATGGGTCCAGGAAGTATGTTAATGTTTTTGAGGAAAATCATTTAAATCTGGCATCATCAAAAATTCACTATACACATCATATTAGAAAAGGCAAATATACGCCAAAAATATCTACCATAAGAAATACAATACGTGGTAAGAGTCGGTGTAATCATATAGCTACTTTATGACAATGTGTACACTCTCCATTTATGTGACAAAATACATGGATTCCTAGCATGCGAGTGTACGTCTAGTGGGTATGTAATCTGTGTCTACTCAGCTATGTGGCCACTACCATCTAGAATTTGACCGTGAAATAGGCAGAATCGGTAACGCAAATACCGCAAACCGATATACCGACAATTTAATACCGGTATTTACTGGTATATAGGTTTTCCCCCAGTTAATTTGAACACAATCAATGTTCGGCCTCAGCGTGTCTATCCCCGTCATAATGCAACCCGGAAGTATTGCGCACAACACCGGAGGTCCTCCCCCGCGCCACTATTCTATAGGCCATGTCTTCCATTAGGTTTCAATCAAGTAAACAATTAGTCATTTTAACTTGGAAGGCTTAATCCCCGGTGTAAAATGGTTACTCGCACGGTCTCACCACTCTTTATACCATAAGATCCGACCCGACATTTAATTACTACTTGCGCGTTTTTTTTATTTTTTCATACCTATATTTTTTTCTGTGTAACTAACCTGTCCGTGAATTGTCACCATCTGTCATGTATGATCCTTCCTTGTTTTAAGTTGTTTAAATATGCACTCGTTTTATTTCAAAATACATACATTTCATGAGCTAAAAGTCACTACAATTCGGAAAGAAATCGAAGTTAATTGCATGTTACGTACAGCAATAACAGCAGCATCTTTGCAAAGATTGCACACGCTCATGAGGTAGGCCACATGCGTGAACAAGTCAAAACTGGCCTCGGGGGTTCATGACCTGGAGCCCCGGGGACCGGCCTGCCGGACAGGTGGACTGTCCCACGTGCTGATTCAACACAATAATTGTTTACATGATTATGAGAGAACCGAAAGGAAAGCAAGCTCCAAACTTGGAGGGGAGATCTTCTCTGCAAAATTCAGAGCAAGAGAACATGTATGCATTTAAATGATTTTTTACGCCAACAGATAGTTTTCTGCAATTTTCAAGCTATTTACTGTATCATTCTGAGTGTAGCTTTTGAGGCATTTTCATACATCCCCGAGTATAATTTACTAGTATACTTTCGGACGTGGGAATCCCACTGACCTCATGTTAGTGGGGAATCCCCGGCCCCGGCCTCGGATGACGTGACGGGTTTCCCACTCTTGCCCCTGAATGATTTTATTTACGTCATCGGATCAGATGCGACTTAAATTGTCTGACTTTTTGCGTGAACAATGCAATGTTTATTTAACTGCTTTGTGCATGTGCATTGACGCGGGCCGATCATGTCCGGGCCCGAAGAAAATGTGAAAGGATTGGAGATAAAAATAGTATGACTCATAGAATTAGGTAGGTAATTAAGGCATGGGGGTCATGATAGATCGATTTTTAGTGCATGGTTGAATGTTAATAGACTTGCAGTGCGTGTTTTCGGGAATTTGGGTTCAAAGAACTCTGCTAATCTTACGAAAATATACCGCATGATCAGCAATGCGCCTTGCGCCATGCCGATAAAAAAACGCGGTATCTATAAATCGGTATTTGCGAAAATAACATACCGACAATACCGGTTCTTTAGCCTCACCGAAAAATACCGGTATATCGGTTTACCGAGTCTCTCTACCGTGAAATTTGCATAAATTAACTATGTTGTATCTTTGTCATTATCAAAATACAGTGCCATAATTTACCATCGATACATAACAAGTGAAATTTGCAGTCAGCAATTAGCTTTTTAAACTTGCTGACATTGCATGGTATTATTAGATGGGTCCAAACATCAAAAATGCAGGTAACAACAACACACTAAAAGCTCCCCGACATTTTCTTCATACAAATTACAAAAACAACATTAAGGATAAAAAAAATTGTTTTTGTGGTCATTTTAACAAGGCATACATTTAGCAGTGATAGAAAGGTAAAATAGTCAAAATCTACCATTTAATGAAATGATGACCATTCAAAGTTTGCACAGACTTCAGAAAGTCAGTCTAATTTGGAACAACATTTACAGTTGAGACTATTAAGAGTAGCCACATTATCCTGTTAATTTATATGTTATTTGATATGAAAATATTGGCTGAAAATTGCTTGGTGGTTGAAGACAATCTTAAACTATTGAAAACACATATGGGTAAATGATTTACTTTATATTCAAGTTTTTTTTTTCTTATTTTTAAAACTTTACTTATAATGACAAAAAAATAACAATTGACTTGACTTCACCAGTCTTCAGAAAGTGTCACTTAGGTTTTCTTCTTTTTTGCATTTGAGCCTTTAGGCGACGAAAAAAGAAAACCCTGTTTCACGGGCGAGCGGACCTTTCAAGTAGGGTCGGTCGAAAGAATTGTTTTTTTTTTTAATTTTTTTTCTTTTCTGGAGCTCAAAATTGGCCTAAAATAGCCCCAAAATCTGAAAAATCAAAACAAAAAATTAAAAATATTTACAAACAAATTTTCTAAAAGAAATTTTCCAAAACTGATAAATTTGGGCTAAAAACAGGCTGATTTTACATGATTTTTGGAAAAACTAAAAAAAAACAAAATCTGCAAAACTGAAAAATCAGGGTCGGTCGGGCCCGTAAAACAGGGTTTTTTTATTTTCGTCGCCTTATGGAAACTTTTTCAAACAAAAAAGCCAAATGTAGATATTTTGTGCACAAAATGAAGAAAAGTTTAAACACAAAAAAATTTCCACACAAGGCAAGAGTTTCTAGTCCTCTGAGCCATGTCAATTGTCCATTTTTAGCCCAATTGTGTGGCAAAATGACTGATACATACTCTTTCTTTGTGCTGAAGGCGGCATTCCTCTGCAAAAGAACACAAACCAAAATATTTAGTATATACAGGTATTTAAAAACACAAGCAGTTGGTTGTTTGATGCTTCCCATTAGAATCACATCTTACAATTTAACCAATTAAATTGCAAATGCTTCGGTGCTACCAACAAGCAAATGATTCCCTTTAAACACTCAACACACTTGACTCTTTATTCAACATTTTATATGTCTTAAACCCACTACACATTCCTCTTATATAGCATGTTAAGTGACGTTAAGTGGGTATTTGTAAGTACTAGAGTAACATTAACAGGGGTTTTTCACGTTAGGTGGGTTTTTCTAGTGACGTCAAGTGTTTTTTTACTAGAGTCACTATGTTACTATTTGTCCTATCACAGAATAAACTGTAATCTAGTATTGAGGTTTATTCCGTAAAAGAGTAGAAAATAGGATTTTTTCTAGTTTAGTATCTTTATAGGCCTGCAGCGCAATCCTCTTGGCTACTTCTTGTGTATATTTTAAGAAATTGTGAATGTTAAAAACGTATCAATATCATACTCATTTGTAATGACAAAAATGCCTATTTTACAACAATACAGACCTATTATTATTTTGGTAGAGTTATGTCATACAAACTATTCTGAAAACCCTTTCAATTATGAACAGCCATGAATACATACTCTTTTCAAAATCTATGCGAAATTTATTTTTTCTTAGAAATATGGTTATTATATAATAGATTATACCATCATCCAAGAAATGTGTGGTTTTAGCACAAATGTGTGATTTAGATGTAGGTTATAGGGGACACTATTGTTATCTATCAAGTTTTATTCTAACCACGTGCCACGTACTATACACCACTAACTCACCTCAATCCTGGAAGCAATGGTCGTATCCCGCTACCTTGACCGAAACGATTGCGGTCCGGACTGAACCTGGAACGTTCATAGGGGTCATAGGGCTGGGCAAATGGGTCACGACCTGACATTCTGAAGGGGTCACCCGACTCAAAATAGCCGCCCCTGGAAAGATTTTGATGTGGTGGCATAGGCTGTTGGTTAAAACAAAACAAGTGGTTAAAGGTCCATGGTCCGATTGCTAATAGCCTCGTCCCTAGGGACCCCAGATTTTACCATATGTAGTCAAAATTTTGGTATCAGAAGAAAGCTACTATTTTTTCATTTACCCTGTGAAATCTTAGGGCTAAATGATGTTTGTTTTCGATGTTATGAGCAAAAATATGCACCACTTTTTGGTCGACCAATATTAATTTTACACAGTACTCTATGGGGATTGAGAGTATGTGTAGTCTAGTGGAAAAGTGCAGGACTCATAATCAGGAGGTTGTGAGTTAGAGCCCCGCCGAGGCCAACAGGTTTTTTTTTGTGTCCCTGGACAAGACACTTTATCTCGCTTGTTCTCACTTCACCCAGTGAAATGGGTAGCTGTTAGGGGGTAGGCATAATGTGCACCGTTGAATTGGCTCCCGATTTTTCAATATGTGAAAATGGATATATCCTAGTGTACAGCGGAATAAAGTAAAAGCGCTTTGAGACGTTGTGTAAAGCGCTATATAAATACTTGCATTTATTTATCTTTATTTACAAGATCACATTTTTAGTGCTCACTCCAAAACGGGTTAAAATATCGGCACGAAACTTTACAGATGGGGTTTTGGGGTGAAAGCCATTCTATCGAGATGAAACAATTATAGACTTAAATTGGGTCATTCACCTTTAAAATGTATTTTGCATTAACTGGTACCACACATGCACTTCTTCTACAAATTACAATACCCTCTCCTGACAGAGCATGAGACCCAACTTTATACTCACATCCATTCTAGGTTGTTTCATAGCCATAAAGTTCATTTCCGCATCCATTTTCCTCTTCCGTAGAGCCTGTTCCATGTCCATCATTTTACGGTCCTACATGGCAGAAAAGAGGTTGTGCTAAATAATTTCAACATTTAAGATTGAAAGAGTATACTTCTTCTGGCCTGAACTAAGGAGTGATGTCATAGCTTTGACGCAGTATTGTGCGCATGTGTATCGCGACTACACCTGCGGCCTACTGCGATTCGCATGTTAAAGACTGTGTGAAAGCTATGGCTTCACTCCTTAGTTCAGGCCCATTTTTTTTTTTTTTTTTTTTCTTCTATGATCCTTCTGAGGGCAAGTATCTGAGGTAGTGTTGATCTGCCTTTGCGAAAACCGTTCTGGTTCCGTCTGAGAATGGGATCTATGTGAGGAGTGATTCTGTTGAGCAGCATGGAGTTGTCGCACTTCACCCAGGTGTAAATGGGGAGCTGTTAGGGGTAGTCATACTGTGCACCGTTATAATTGGCTGCCGATTTTTCAATATGTGAAAATGTGATATATCCTAGTGACAGCGGAATAAATGTAAAAGTACTTTGAGACGTTGTGTAAAGCGCTATATAAATACTTGCATTTATTATTTTTATTTACAAGATCACGTTTTTAGTGCTCACTCCAAAACGGGTTAAAATATCGGCACGAAACTTTACAGATGGGGTTTTGGGGTGAAAGCCATTCTATCAAGATGAAACAATTATAGACTTAAATTGGGTCATTCACCTTTAAAATGTATTTTGCATTAACTGGTACCACACATGCACTTCTTCTACAAATTACAATATCCTCTCCTGACAGAGCATGAGACCCAACTTTATACTCACATCCATTCTAGGTTGTTTCATAGCCATAAAGTTCATTTCCGCATCCATTTTCCTCTTCCGTAGAGCCTGTTCCATCTCCATCATTTTACGGTCCTACATGGCAGAAAAGAGGTTGTGCTAAATAATTTCAAACATTTTAAGAGTGAAAGAGTAGACTTCTTCTGGCCTGACAGAGTGATGTCATAGTGATGTCATAGCTTGGACACAGTATTGTGGGCATGTTATCGCGACTACACTGCGGCCTACTGGCGATTCGCATGTTAAGACTGTGTGAAAGCTATGGCTTCACTCCTTAGTTCAGGCCGAGGGTGTTTTGAATAATCCGAATGATGCATTGCAAATTTCCTTTACTAACCATGTCAGTACGTTAGGATTAGAAAGTGTACAAAAGTTTAAGAACCACAAGACATTCATAATCATGATCAAATCCCTATGTACTAACACTTTGTGGTCTAAAATGAGCATAAAATCAGGTTTTTTATGTGTTAAGAATAGGATTTTTTATAGGGCACTGAACCTATTGGGTCAATGTCCCAAACTGGTGCAGGTTTGGGATTGACTCAATACACCCTCTGTTTCAGGCCGGACAAAGTTATAGTATACATGGAGAAATATTAAGAGGGTCGTCTAGTGCCAAATTGTGTAAACACGGATTTCAATACGGAATAATCGCAATCTCATCATAGTCCGCAGTTCACACTCCATAAAACGTTTTACCAATTTGGGGGGTGGCACTCGCCAGTGTGTATAAGTTGTCACATTGTAGTTTGGGATTATTATTTCAACTTATTTTCAACAAAGGTTTAGAGATTCCGCTCGTTACTTTACTCTAGATATCTACTGATTGTAACAATTGAGGGAGAATTGGATGCAAGTTTTAGTGTAATATGTGAATACAGGCTGTTTACTATCATTTTACAGTATACCCCTAACCCATGTCACATGTAGCATGGAGTTATGAATGTATCAATTTAAAATGCAACCTGTTTCGATGCAAGTAAGCGGTTTTAATACATTGTCCTAGTCATCCCCAAATGGAGACCCAAGAGTGACAGGAGGATATTTTTTTTTAGATAGGAATTTCTCTCAAATGCACATTGGATCGATTGTAGACCCCCTACCGAACGATTCCGAAGTTTTTGGACAAACAAGTACAAAGAAAACGCAAACCTTGTTTTGATTGCCTGCTAGCGTAATTGTCCCCATAGAACACAGTTCTTGGGACTTTCTGTCGTGCACGACAAAAGTACGTAAATCATTATAATTATACTAAGACGGCGGATTCAGCTTATACACTTCAGGTGTGATCTAAGACATTGGAAAGCATTTCCAAATATGACAAAAAACCCAGGTTCGAAAAAAAATTTGGGGTGCTTCTCGTCTGCAAATCTCCTCATGCTCTTTAATCCCTTAAATCAAGATGATTGTCATCAACTGTTTTTTGGGTCACAAGCCAGTGGTTTGGCCAAACCCACGATTTGTACCCAATTGGGGCGACTTGGGGGCTACCGTGACGCCCAAAATTTTTACAGCAAAATTTTTTTCTTGGTCAATTTTTAATGACAGGTTTCAATATTGACTTCCAGTGTTGGTAGCTTCGACCCCATTTGCCGCGATTTGGGCAAATTATTTTTGGCAACCCTGGTGGCAAGCTGTTTAAAGATTGTCAATGAGATATACTTTTCCTGGGTGCATTCATTTAGTATTGTCTGCAGCTTATAAGAAATCCATTGTAATATCATTGATTTGGTATGGGGTTGAACAAATATCTTGGTTGGAGACTAATCAGGGTTGAAAAAATGTAAATTTCAGGAAGATAGTCCACATTTCTCACAGATTTTCCACTATATTTTGTATAACTTCCCTCCAAATAAGCACTTTCCTGGGATGGAGCGTCCCAAATTCCCCACTTTTTCGAGCCAGGTTTGGAAGTTGACAAATACTTGATTTGGTCTTGATTAAAATGCTTCCATGCTGCATGTGTGATGTTCAATGAAAATTTTTTTGCTTTGGAACGGCGAGTTCGTCTTCGAGCAGGCGTAAGGTAGAAATATCCTAATCAAACTAAGTCTTTAATTTAACTTTTTCATGTCGTTTTCATACATAATACTAAAGGTATAATGTGGAATATGTGCAATCCGACACTTTTGAATAAAGTGTTATCAAATGAGAGATCCAATATGGCTCATGGTTGGCTATTTGATGAATTTTGATGATTTCTCCTGACCAAAGTGTACTACCTATCAACATAAAACTTGTTATTTTTTTTATTTTTTTTATTTTTTTTATTTTTTTTATTGTTTTCTAATTTATGAAAGGGTTTTGATTAATTTTTAAAACATAAAATTACATGAATTTCACAGCTCAATTAATAAGGTGTTAATAATGCTAAATAACTCCAAATCGGTAGCTTTTAAAAAATAAAAAACGTCATTACAAGCGTATCATCTAATGAACAACTCTGCAAATGGCCTTTTATTTGAGAAATAAACGGAGATATTTGTGCATCAGAAATGACACTTTGGGGGGTCCAAAAATAGAAACTGATAAATAGGCAAAAATAGGTTTTCAGAACACTTAAGGGTCATTTAACATCACCAGTGTTCTGGCAGCCATTACATTACTTTCAATATATCCCCTATTAAAAGAGGTTGTATTTGCCCGATTCCCTGGTCTGTATAGAACAAAGTGTTTCCATTTTTTTTTGTATTTCCTGTAAGTTTTTGCAAAATATCCGATAACTAAGGTCAATGCGTTGCACTAAGGAAACAACATTATTAAACTAGTGTAATTAGCATTTTTGGATTTTCATGGTTGAACATTACTAAAAACTGTACAAAACAGAAAATTGATTTCTTTAGGAAACATTTTTGATTAGGATCTTTCTACCTTAATGGAAAGGTAGTTTTAGCTCGGATAATGTCTACAAGTAAGATGCCCGTAAATTTGTTGCAGGAGGTTCAGTCTATTAGCTTCCTCCTTGTTTCCAAGGACTCCCACTCCATTTTATGTATGATGTTTCTGATCCTCGCATTCCAATCATAATTACTGAATACTATTCTTGCTGCTTGCTTTTGGATTTTTTGCTTTTCAGTGTGTGTTCGTTTCTATAAGGGTCCCATAATGTAAAGCAGAATTCTACACAAGGGCGCACAAGCACTTTGTAAGCATGAGCCTTGATTTCTTTGGTGCAAGAATGGAGATTTATTGTCATGACATGATCAGTATCTAATTAGATTATGAGTCAAAATATGCTAAAGGTAATTTTGGGTACTACTATCTTTTTTGTCCTTATCTAAATAAAGTAAAAGTTTCTTTCTATGTATGGATAATAAAGATATAACACACAACTTGAGTGCCTGTAATCATTTTATTTTTGTTAAAAAGAAACTTAACTGTTGAAAAACAGCCATATTTTGACGATTTGGTGACATTCGCAATATGCCCCCATTGGAGCAGCTTATTCAATGATTACTCTTCCAATTTTTTTTAAAAAAAAAAGTGAATCCTACCCGAAACTATATTAAATGCTTCTTATAATAAGAGGTTCCTTCCTTTAAAAAAAAATCCGATTGAAATTGACACTTGCGTACGTTATAGCGTCCGTCAAAGAAATATCTTGGGAAGGGGTATTGGCTTTTGCTATAAAGAGAGGTTATAGAGCACAAAAAACATTTAAAGGTTTGAATTTTAAAAGTTATCCACGCTTATTTAATATCGTTTTGCATCGCAACATCGCATTAAACAAATGTACATTTTTTAAAACGACATCATCCGTCAAAGAATAACGTACGTAAAAAATGAGCTTGCAGAAGATCAAAACCTATTACGTACATGTATGGTGCGCTACCTTTCACAACAAACCCCAAAGTGCAACACCCATACTGCAGAGTTCAAGAAATCTGTTAATGGCAGCCTCAGACGGAACATGTGATCGGTCAACTCGAGTAACGAATGATATAACGTACGTCAAGATATAACGTACGTACGGTACGTAGGTATTGACATTTCAGAAATCGTATTAATAATGCTTCGTTTAATGTAGAATACACTGATATAATTTACTATTTTTTATCGTAAGATTAATTACCTTCATTATCCACCGTCTTGGTGAGGAGTCTTCTAGTACAATTCTCGAACTGGTGTTTTGGACGGATACGCCTATTCGTACTTGTGTTGTTCGTTATAATTTGACCGATATTTTGAACATACGCTAGGTTAGGCTTTCCTTATGTTTTTGTGTGTACATAACATTGTTATGCCTTAACATATGTCATATGCATAGACAGTTTTTTTCATTGACATTAGTACACATGTGAGTCATAATAATTAACATCTATATAACATGACTTTTGTATTTTGTTTTTATTTAAAGTTCTTTAGGTTTAATGTAACTTTTACGCACTAGTGCCAATATTTAATGTCTTTACTAGAACTTTTAAATAAAAATATTCTCACAATTTTGCTGTAGAGACATTTAAATTTGAACTGCAAAGTTCCCGGTGTGATCAAGTGAAAGGCCACTAATATTTGGAGAACTGATAAACCTATACTGATATTCACATTGAATATTTGTTGTTAAGCATTAAAAGGTAGTGTTACGATGTAGTCATAAAACTCAGAAACACCAGTTATCTATGACTTATATGGCCAAAACAGACAAATATCATCCAAAATTTTGTCCGTCAAATATAATGTACGCAAGTGGTTCAGGTCTTAAGAAAATAGATAATTCATTAAGTTTTGGGTCCTTAACTTATCTTGTGGTTTCTGTATTATGAAAGGTGAATATATCTGTAATTTTAACCTGGTTGAAGACAAAAATAAAGGAGTTGAAAAAATTACTTTTATGTCACACTTTATTACCCTTTAGCATATTTTGACTCATATACCCCACTCCAAATTCAAAGAAAATCCTATACCACAAAATACAAGTCACTGGACTCTATAACCATCAAATACCACAGATAAATTTCAAGGTATCTATTTGAACATAAGTGTTCTACAGGAGCCCCCAAATACCACAAAATATCAAAATGTTAGCACATTGTGGTACTTTAACATGCTAATACATGTAGGTTCTAACTTGAATCCGAGCCACAGAGCTGGAATATAAACCAAGAGGGCAAACGCCTGTGTTATCGAATAGGCCAGCAATGTAACCAATTTCTCTCACATCTTGTTGTTGCACAACCAGCTGCGCGTCGTCGCTGTTGCTTGCACCAGCTCACGCACCTACAAATCTGAGCGTCACATGTTATGTTATTCGTCTTGCATTTCCCCCAGTGTTCCATTGTCTGATCGGCCAATTTTCTGCAATAATTATCGAAAACATTTGGATGGAAGAACCATGCCTCGAAAAAGATTCCTGCATTCCTATGCCACACGAAGTTGTTCCATCTTACCCCTGTTAATTTTGCTTAGGAAAAGAGATATTTGATCCGAGTGATAGCATGTAACATCGTTTGTTGTTGTTTTCACTCGCCATAGTGTGACGAACGTAAAAAACGCTCTCTCAAATATCATAAAGGACTTTCCAAACCAAAATGGTGGTGCCCAAAACTATGATATGTGTTCATACACTCATTATAATACCTTTGGGCACTCACCTTTTGGTTAAGCCGTTTGTGGATATTCCGCTTGTCTACCTTAGTAGTCATTATCCAGCAGATATACATGTACAGTACCTGTACAAGATACAACAAAGATGGTGGCTAACTACAAAAAACCCTAATTTCAATACTAAAATGACCTTTTAGCTTGAGATTCCTCCAACTCTTTTAGACGCTTCTGGGTTTGATGCAGCTGATCTTGCGTCCGGAGTTGCAAACTGATTTGCCTGAGTTTGAGCCCTTGCTTGAGCTTCCGCTTGAGCTCTCCCTTGGGTTTCCCAGATGTCTACTGAAGGCTGTGAATTTCTCGCCTTATTCATCCAGCGTCGCTGGTAAAATGTTGGTAAGCAGGAATGCAAAATAAACATTAGTCATCAAAGGATAAAAACAATGCCGTAGAAGTCAACGATGTCAAGGACGATATAAAAGAACACCTTTTAAATAATGTGAAGTAAACCTTGTAAGATCCCCAGAATACAGGATTGGAAATGCTAGAAAACACTGATAAGTGGCTTGTGCATCAATATAGGCATCAAATTAAGGGGGACCTTGGAGGTAGAGCCAGATGTGTACCGAGTCCATCCCCCCATGCAACGCGGGCGAAGAAAATCCGAGAATCGATTCTGCTTTGCGTGATTTGCGTGAATTTCAATGTTGATTCTCGTAAACTTCACTCCAATAAGGTCATGTGATCGCACAAACCTATTCGTTACATATAAAAACCCAACTTAACCTCCATTTTAGCCCACAAGATGTTATACTATCGGATTTCTTCTTGTATGATCATGAAAAGTCTTGTGGTTCTTAAACTTTTAGAACACTTATCTCTAAGTACTGACATACATGTGTTTAGTACCATTACAGTATATTATATAGGCACATTGCAACGTATTGTGAGATTGATTCAAAACAACCCTTGCGTAGAGCTAAGAGTACACATGGAGTAGCCTATGCTCCGGGTTACACCGTGAGTAAGAATCTTGCTGTGTAGATGCGAGAACCCACATTCAGAATTTAAGGTTGCACATGGTATATAAATCAAGTATTAAAAAAAAAAAAAACCTGTGGTATCTTGTATGTATGGTACATTCTGCCTCACAAAAAATACCACAGTTTTGAATATTTTGGGTAACTTGTGGTATTACGTGCAGGACACACTTGAAGGTTTTGTGGTATGTCTATGGTTGAGTGCATATAAGCAGTGGTAGTAGTATAAATCCAGGTTTTAATATTCCACTTTTGTCCCGTAACAGGGTGGCCGGCTTTATCTCACATTCGTGCAATCCGCCCTTAATCCCTCATACTTTGCCCGATTCATGCATCCTCATCCTCGTCCCAACTCTCTCCTACTCTCCTCCTCCACTTGCTTCTCCATGTCCTCTTTGGTCGTCCCCCTCTTCCTCAAACGGCCCACGCTCGAACTCAAAAGTCCTTAAAAGTTAAAACATGCTTGTCGTCCTGCCGCATGTCCATACCAATGTACACCACTCACCTTCGCTAACAACCATCTGTCATCAATCTTTACAGTCTTCTTCCTATCCATCAACGTCACACAACACATCACTCATCATTGCTCTCTCTGTTTTTCAAAATCTCCATCTCAAATTTTGCTGGTTAAGTATGTTAACCTTTTGACACAACCAAACACACACACACTACACAGAATCGAATCGGAAAACACTGCTGTACACTCTCTCCATGCAGTGTGAGCACCAAATACCAATCGTTTACATGCATCAGTCTTCCAATACATAACAGTGTATGAGACTAGCGGCATCGTACGCTGGAGGGGGATATATGATCATTACTGATGCTTACCCGCATTTCTTAACATCTATTATATTCAAATTGGAGAAAGAAACAAGAATTCGCCTACTAGAACATTGCAAAGTATTAAACAAGGACATACAAAAACATGCCTAAGGTGAACCCCCTGGAAAAAATCCTGGACATCCACGCCTGGGCAGGGAATTGAACCCCGGACCTTTCGCACACAAGGCGAATGCTCTAACCACTGAGTACCCAGGCCGCCCTGATAAACGGGCTGTTAACATAGCTAAGTAGTAATGGCTAAGCGATCCGGGTATACAAGTACAGACATACCCAGAGGACGACACTCCAGTATGCGAATCATTTCTATACAATAAATATGAGTCCAACTTACCTAGAATCATATAGACATGATACCACATAATCCAAATGCATCCTTGGAACATGTTTTTTTTTAATGTTCAACACAGGGCAGGAAAAGTGGGTAATTTGGTAATCTCATTCCCTGGAAACTTAGACTACTCGTGGGAAATCCCAAGGCTCATTCCCATAACTTGACTGTGAATTTAACCAAAATTTATAAGCGTTATCATATACAAACAAACAGTGTAAAATTCTACTGGAATCATACTGTATTAGCCTGTGGGTGCGGTCCGACGCAGGGATCAAGCATGAATGCCGGGCGGGTAAGGGAGGTCTAATTATGTGTTGACGCTATCGTTCAGCGAGTTGGAAAACCCCTTCCATTATTTTGACACAATGAATGTAAACAGAGCGGCAAACATCAGAAAAAATTTGGATGATTGACAGGTTTACTTCAACTTCTGTCCAGATTTTTAACTGTAACAGAGTAAAAATATTGGGGTTACTTGGGATAGTTTCACTCTTCGACTAATCGTGGGGGGGCATTTACTCGATGCAATTATACAATGAAGAAACAGCAAAGGAAAACAGAATGAAGACACGCAGCTATACTTGAAGATGACTTTAATACAACAGATGTTGGCAACCTCATATGATGGAACAAAGTTGGCATAAGATATAACTTTGATAATGAGGAATATTAACTTTTCAAACAGTTGAATTAAATGGCCTAAGTTTCACATGCAGAGATGGATTTAAGATGTTGAGCAGATGGAAGCTCTGATGGAAGTGAAAATTTGCCTAAGTTGGGAGATAGGAAAACCTGTTGCAAAACTAACTAGCCAATCTATTTGTCATAACTAAAGTGCAATCTCTGCAACAGTCTTAAATAACTAATTCTTAACAATTATTTACCATAGGCCTAAGCCAAAACTTATAACTGTTAAGAGGTTGAATGAATATACATGTAGCTAACCATTTTAAGTGTTTATACCTGACTTAAGTACATACCAGACAGTATAATTAAGTAATGGTGCCAGTCCATATCAAAAGGCTTGACTCAGATAAATAATCTCTACCAGATAACCTACATTTTAACACTTTGCTGACCATGTTTTGCATGGTCATTCATCCTACGCTAATGACACAAAGACTCATTCTGGAGTTTTGCCTAATCTCCCTACACTTTAAACATCACACCTGACCAAAAGTCCTTTAATTACACAAGAGCAACGTGAAATTGAAAGCAACATGAGATAATTGTGGTTTTCAACAATAAAATAGCTTTCCTTCAATAGTCCTTAAGATAACCAGTGGCTATAGGCAAGTAGGTGAACACCTCTAGACATTCAAATAACTAGTAGTAAAACTATCAATAAAGAACAATATATTAAATTTTGTAGCTATCTTTTTGGATGATGTATAAAACACCAGAATTGTAGACATTATGTTTAAATATCTACATAATAGGTCATATCATAATGACAGGTCCAAACTAACTAGATAAAAAACATGAAAGATCAATTAGTAATAAATACAATCTTAGATTAATTAATGTGATTTATTTAAGTTTACCATTTGCCACCTGTGGGTGGTTCCTTGGTGACTGTTACATCAACCCCTCGATGACAAAATGGCGTCCCTAATTGGGTAAAATTTGAAGTTGGAATTTGCCCAGCCCCAAATTCCAACTAACATTTTTACAATATTTAATCATCACTGAAATGTTGGGGAATAAAAGCAAGATGCACGAGAAAAAAAATCTAACGTAATACACATTCACACTGTGACAGGGTGTTTCACCCTGGCACAAATAAATGGAGGCCTAACATTCAAATTGTAGAACACTTATTTTAAGTTCTACATTAGTATATCATGAAATTAACATCAAACCACTGAAGTTAAATCATGCACTACTAAAAGCATCAAAACAGTTAAATATTACACAAAGAAAATGGGTCAAAAACTTAAGTACTTGTGCAAAACAAATGCACCAAAAATATATCTTTTTGACTAGTTTTTAAAATAGTAAAAGTAACTGTTGTTTATCAATTAAAGATACACTCTAAATGTAAGTTTCCTAATATTCAAATAGTACATGCAATTCATAATAAATTCAACCTTCTTTTTTGATTTTGGAAATATTTTTGGCTTGGCCACAATGCAATTAAGATCACATTTCCTTTGATCTACAAGTCCAAATTCAAAACATCAACGGGCTCAATTTTCTGAGACCTTTCAACAGAATGGGAATAACAAAGTAAATGACTCAATTGGCCATACAACAGATCAAATTCCAAATGATCGTTAAATCAGTGCTTAAATCACTAGTGAATTAAAATTAATGCAGTGCACAATAATATCAACTTGGCAGTATCGCAAAGGAGCGCAGCAAACTCTTAGTCCAAGAGAAACTTTGCTTGACAATTTCCCGGAAAGCTCAAACTACCCCTTTTGGGATTTTACCTAAAACATGATCAAGTTAAGATAATACAGTTGCATTTTATGCAACAAACTCAACCACAACCCACAAAAAAAATACCTTACATATTAAACGCATGAAATTTCAAGTTAAGAACAGATAATCACAGTTGCTATTTATGGCACCAACTTAACTGCAATGACTTATAAACAAAGCACAAATTTCAGAAAACAAATATAAAACTTTCAACATTGAAAGCCACAATAAGTCCACTCTGGCGAGAGAGGAAGGGGTTCTATGTCATGTTACACTCATCCCCGCCGCAAATACATGTCGTCCCGACGTTATAGTTCCTACAGTTCATGAAAGTCCTTTTTATAACACTGGTTGTCCGACCCTTTTGTCATTTATGTTTCATATTTAGTAATGGCAGGTGGCCATTTGGTGTAAAGTGGATACAGAAGCTCATAGTCATCATCATTATCTGTGTCACTGTCCAATGTTGGGTTTCATCTTCGATTAGGCATGGTTCATGTCGAACTGGTAACTTGAAGAACACAACTGGCTTGTGTGTTACTTCTGTTTCATCCTTTGCTGCTGAGGCTTCAAGGCGTGGAACGCCGTGAGCAGGATCGGGGTAATGGGGATCGGTGTAGTGACCTCTTCAGCCAGTGGTGGGTGGTTGCCGGGGAGCAATGTGCGGCGGTAGGAGAGCTAGCATGTCTCCGTCCTCTTACTAAGAGATAGTCTTGTGTAATGGGTTGGATCAGTAGTACTACCCCCATCACTATCAGAATCGGGGACTGAAAAGTCACAGGTGGAATCAACTGTTTCCTGATCACATGCTAAATCAGAAATGGTCAGTGGTGACGACTGCAAACAGGTATCATAGGCGCTTCAGATTTCATTCTGTTTCAACATTCTGTTCGATCTTTTGAAAGTCCTATCGGAGCATGCACACTGCCTAAACTGGGCACACAGAAGACCAGAACATTGAGTGCTTCTGGAGTGGCGTCCCTTCACAAAAACAACATCAAACTCCACACTTTCGTCCATCTCCAACCCTGGCAAGTTTGCTGGTTATTCCTGAGCCTACCTCTTCTGTAGACCAATACATCATCTTTGGTGTCCGGCCGGCGGTGATAAAACCATATCCCAGTTTCACATTAAACCACTTTAACATGGCCAGTCCCCCTTGTGTGCAAGAAAAGTCTGTGTAGGGGCTCCAGAAGTACGTTGTCGCAGATATTAAAACCGCCGACATAATTTGTTGCTTCCCCCCCCCCCCCCCATCTGTAGATATGTTACTTTCTGATTCTAAATGTTCCAAACGCAGATATAGGTCCCGGGAGAAATCAGGCATGGTGAAGTCAATTCAAGTTCGAGTTCACAGAAAATAGAAGATCATCTCTCCAAATCAATCTACAAAATACACAATGTTTACTCATTGCTAAATTCCTCCAGCGCATAAAGTTCGCTAAGACGAAGCTCAGATATATAAATGATTCAGTCCACAAGATACAATCGTGGTCCAGCTCCAAGCTTTAAAGTTGCAAGTTCAAAGTTCCAAGGGTCGTGGTTGCCCTGATCAATCGTCGAGATGTCAAATCGCGAAGCCCCACGTTGGTGCGCCAATGTAAAGAGTAAAAATATTGGGGTTACTCTGGGATAGGTTCACTCTTTCGCTAATCGTGGGGGCATTTACTCGATGCAATTATACAATGAAGAAACATGCAACGGAACAGAATGAAGACACTGCAGCTATACTTGAAGATGACTTTAATTACTACTTTTGCGCGTTTTTTTTATTTTTTTCATACCTATATTTTTTTTTCTGTTTAACTAACCTGACCTGCTCACCTTTTCCCGTAATGTCACCTCTGTCATGTATGATCCTTCCTTGTTTTAATAGTTGTTTAAATATCCTCGTTTTATTTCAAAATACATACATTTCATGAGCTAAAAGTCACTACAATTCGGAAAGAACTTGGAAAGTTTATGGCATGTTACGTACAGCAATCAGTCAGCAACTCTTGCAAAGATTGGTACAAACAACTCTCATAGGATGGCCACATGCGTGAACAAGTCAAAACTGGCCTCGGGGGTTCATGACATTGAGCCCCGGGGACCGGCCTGCGGGACAAGTGGACTGTCCCACGTGCTTATTCAACACAATAAGTGATTTACGTGATTAATGAGAGAACCGAAAGTAAGCAAGCCAAACTGGAGTTGAGAAATCTTCCTGCAAAATTCAGAGCAAGAGAACAGTATGCATTTAACTGATTTTTTTAATTATTAAAATTTACGCCAACAGATAGAGTTTTCCTAATTTCAAGCTATTTCATGTATCATTCTGATGTAGCTTTTGAGAGGCATTTTCATACATCCCCGAGTATAATTTACTAGTATACTTTCGGACGTGGGAATCCCACTGACCTCATGTTAGTGGGGGAATCCCCGCCCCGGCCTCGATGACGTGACGGGTTTCCCACTCTTTGCCCCGAATGATTTTATTTACGTCATCGATCAGAATTCGACTTAATTGGTCGACGTTTTTTTTGGCGTGAACCATGCATGTTTTATTTAAACTAGCTTTGTGTCATGTGCCTTGACGCGGGGGCGACTCATGGTCGGCCCTAAGAAAATGGTGAAAGGATTGGAGATCAAAATAGTATGACTCATATAATTTATGTAAGGTAATACAGGCATTGTTGTCATGATAGATCAGATTTTTAGTGCATGGTTGAATGTTTATATATGGAGACTTGCATGCGTGTTTTCTTTCGGGAAATTGGGTTCAAAGGACTCTGCTCACTCTTACGAAAATATACCGCATGATCAGCAATGCGCCTTGCCGATAAAAAACGCGGTATCTATAAATCGTATTTTCGAAAATAACATACCGACAATACCGTTCTTTAGCCTCAAACAACCGAAAAATACCGGTATATAAAAGGTAAGTCGGTTTAACCCGAGTACTCTCTAACGTGAAATTTTGGCATTAATTAATATTTGTATTCTTTGTCATTTAAATAAAGTGCATAATTACCATGATATCATAACAAAGGTGAAATTTGGCAGGTCAGCAATTTAGCTTTTTAAACTGCTGACATTGCATCGGTATTATTAGATGTGGGTCCAAACAGCAACACTGCAGGTAACAACAACCACTAACAGCCCCCGCTTTTCTTCATACAAATTACAAGAAACAACATTAAGATAAAAAAAATTGGTTTTGTCATTTTTGTAACAAGATACTTCCCGTGCATAAGGTAAAATATCAAAATCTACATTTTATGAATGACGACGCATTCAAAGTTTGCACCGACTTCAGAAAGTCAGGCTAATTTGGAAAAATTTACAGATTGATACTATTTAAAGAGTAGCCACCTTATCCTGTAACATTTATATTTATTTGAAATGAAAATTGGCTGGACAATTGCTTGGTGTTGAAGACAAATCTTAAAACTATTGAAAACCAATAGGGTACTGATTTACTTTATATTCAAGTGTTTTTTCTTATTTTTAACACTTTTAAAAAAAAAAAAAAAAACCACTTGACTTGACTTCCCCAGAGTCGTCAGAAAGTGGTCACTTAGTTTCTTCGTCTTTTTGCATTTGAGCCCTTTAGAGCGCGAAAAAAGAAACCCAACCCTGTTTTAAACTAAATACGGGGCGAGCGGCCTTTTCAGTAGTCGGACGAAAGAATTTTTTTTTTTTTTTTTAATTTTTTTCTTTTCTGGAGCTTCAAAATTGCCTAAATATCCCAAAATCTGAAAAATCAAAACAAAAAAGAAAAATATTTACACAACACTTTTCTAAAAGAAATTTTCCCAAAAACAACCTGATAAATTTAGGGCTACAACAGGCTGATTTTTACATGATTTTTGGAAAAACTAAAAAAAAAACAAAAATCTGCAAAACTGAAAATCAGGGTCGGGGTCGGGCCCCTAAAACCGGGTTTTTTTATATTTTCCGTCGCTTATGGAAACTTTTTTCCAAACAAAAAAAGCCAAATGTAGAGATTTTTGTGCACCAAATGAAAAGTTTAAACACAAAAAATTTCCACAAGGCAATAGTATTTCTCTAAGTCCACTCTGAGCCCTGTCAATTGTGCTCATTGGTAGCCACTTGATGTGCAAAAATACCGGAACAAAACAATACTCTTCTTTCTTTGTGGCTGAAGGCGGCATTATTTCCCTGCCAAAGAACACAAACCAAAATATTTCGTTATCACATTTATTTAAAAAACACAGCCAGTTGGTTGTTTGAATGCTTCCATTTTTTTTTTTTTTTTTAATTTAAAACCAATAAATTTGCAAATGCTTCGTGCTAACCACAAGCAACTGCGTGTCCCTTAAACCACGCAACATCACCTTGACTCTTTCTTCAACATTTTATATGTCTTAACCCCACTACACATTCCTCTTATAGAGCATGTTAGTGACCGTTAAGTGGTATTTGTAAGACTAGAGTAAAACATGACCAGGGGTTTTTTTTCTTTGTCACGTTCGGGATGGGTTTTTCTAGTTCACTTCAAAGTTTTTATTTACAGAGTCACTATGTTACTCTTTTGTCCTATCACCGAATAAACTGTAAATCTGATTGAGGTATTAATCCGTAAATAGAGTAGACAAGAGGATTTTTTTCTAGTTTATAGCTTTATAGGCCTGCGGCGCAATCTCTTGGCTATTTCTTTGTGTATATTTTTACAAGAAATTGGAATGTTAAAAACCGTATCAATATCATCTCATTTGTAATGACAAAATGCTATTTTACAAAACACTACAGACCTTTATTATTTGGTATAGTTATCATACAAACAATTCGAAACCCTTTCACTTAATGAACAAGCCAGCCATGAATACATACTCTTTTCAAATCTATCAACATTTATTTTTCTTTTGATAGAATATGGTTACTTATATAATAGATTAACCATCATCCAAGAATATGTGGTTTTATTAGCACAATGTGTTGATTTAGATGTAGGTTTATAAGGGGACAACGATTTTTATCTATCAATTTTTATTTATTTAAACCTGCCACCTACCTACAACACTACCTCACTTCACCACCTCATCCTGGAAGCCATGGTCGTATCCCCCCTCAAATACCCCTACCGTTTACCTAAACGATTGCGGTCCGGACTGAACCTGGAACGTTCATAGGGGTCATAGGGCTGGGCAAATGGGTCACGACCTGACATTCTGAAGGGGTCACCCGCTCAACATAGCCACCCCTGGAAAGTTTTATGTGGTGGCATAGTCTGTATGGTTCAAACAAAACAAGTTTGTTAAAGTTCCATGGTCCGATTGCTAATAGCCTCGTCCCTGGGACCCCAGAATTTTACCATATGTAGTCAAATTTTGGTATCAGAAGAAACTCCTATTTTTTCATTTACGCCTTTGAAATCTTAGGGCTAAATGATGTTTGTTTTCGATGTTATGAAAAATAGCACCACTTTATGGTCACCAATATTTTTTACACAGTACTCTATGGGTGGATTGAGAGTATGTGTAGTTAGTGGGAAAAGGGGCAGTACTCATGATCATTAGGTTTGAGTTCGAGCCACCGTCGAGGGCCAACTTGTAGTGTCCCTGGACAAGACCCTTTATCTCGCTTGTCGCACTTCACCCAGTGTAATGGGGAGCTGTTTAGGGGGGGTAGAGTCCTTACCTGATGCACCGGTATAATGGCTGGCCTATTTTTCAATAATGGAAAATTGATATAATCCTAATGCAGCGGAATAAATGTAACGCGCTTTGAGACGTTTTGTGTAAAGCGCTAGATAACTACTTGCATTTATTTATATTTTATTTACAAGATCAACGTTTTTAGTGCTCACGAGATCCCACTTTTAGAAATCTCGGCACGAAAACTACTTTACAGATGGCGGTTTTGGGGTGAAATCCATTCTAATCGAGTATTAAACAAATTATCGACTTAATTGGGTCTTCATCACCTTAAAATTATTTTGCAATTACTTTACCCACACAATGCCTCTTCTAACAAATATACGATATCCTCCTACTGACAAAGCATGAGACCCAACTTATACTCACAAATAAACATCCATTCTAGGTTGTTTCATAGCCTAAAGTTCATTTCCTTCCGCATTCCCTTTTCCTCCTCTTCTCTTCCGCAGAGCCTGTTCCATCTCCATCATTTTAAAAAGGGTCCTACCCATGTCGAAAAGAAGGTTTGTGCTAAATAATTTTCAACATTTAGATTGCAAAGAGTAATACTTCTTCTTCTGGGCCTGAACTAAGGAGTGATGTCCTAGGTTTGACGCGTATTGTGCGCATGTGTATCGCGACTTACAACAAAAACAACCTGCGGCCTACTGCGTTTCGCATTTTAAAGACTGTGAAAGCTATGGCATCACTCCTTAGTTCAGGCCCAGAGGGTGTTTTTTTGACTCCATCCCATGATGCCTTGCAAATTGTCCTGTACTAACACATGGTCGTACTTAGGGATACAAGATTTCATACTCATGAAACAAAATCCCTAAGTACTAACAACTTTTGTGGGCTAAAATGAGCATACAAAATCAGGGTTTTTAATGTGTTAAAATAGGATTTTATGAGATCACTATACCCTAGGTGAGGGTGAAATTTCCCAAAACTGGTGAAATGTGGGGTTGAACGCAATACACTCCTCTGGTTCAGTGGTCCGGTCAAAAAAGTTAACGTATCTGGAGTAAATATTAAGAGGGGTCGTCGAGTGCCAAATTGTGTAACCCACTCTGTCAATAGAATAAATCGCAAATCCTCTCATCATAGTTCGCAGTTCACACTCCCTAGAAAAACGTTTTATTAACAACAATTTGGGCAACTTGCCATTGGTGTAAAGTTCCCATTGTAGTCTGGGATTATTTTCAACCTATTTCAACAAAAGGTTTTAAAATTCATCCGCTCTGTTACTTTACTCTAAGATACACTGATTGTACAATGAGTAAAATTGATGCAAGTTGTGTGTAATATTGAAGACAAGGCATGTTAACTAGTCTATTGTACGTCATACAACAAACAACCTAAACCCATGTCACATGTATCATAGGAGTTATGAAGGTAATCAATATTAAAATGCCAAACCTGTCAGCATGCAAAGTAACTCGTTAATACAAATGTCCTAGTCATATTCCCCAAAATGGAGACCGCAAAGAAGTGCTACAACAGGAGGAGATTTTTTTTAGGATAACGAATTTTTCCTCTGTCCAATTGCACAGAGATCGATTGTACCCACCTACCAAGAACGTTCCGAAGGTTTATTATTGGACAAACAAGTACAAAATAAAACAAACAGCAAACCTGGTTTTGACTTGCCTGCTATCGTAATTGTCCCCATAAACACAGTGCTTGACTTTCTGTCGCATGCAGCGACAGAAAGTACTAATCTTATATTAGTACATAAAGACGGCGTTTCAGCTTTACACTTCAGGTGTGATCTATCCATTGAAAGCATTCCAAATAGCAAAAACCCAGGTTCGAAAACATTTGGAGGTGCTTCTCTCTGCAAATCTCCTCATGTCTCTTAATCCCACCTTAAAATCAGATGATTGCATCAACTGTTATCTTGGATGCAAGCCGTGTTGCCAAACCAACGATTTGGTAGCCCAATTGGCGACTTGGGAAGGCTCCTGTGACGCCCAAACTTTTTAAAACCCGCGATTTTTCTTGGTCAAATTTTTAATACAGGTTTCTAAATGGACTTCCAGTGTTGGACGACTTTCCTCCGACCCCAAATTACCACCCAGCGATTTGGGCTAAATTATTTTGGAACCCCTGGTGCCGCAAGCTTTAAGATTGTCATGATATCTACTATTTTCCTGGGTCATTCATTAAGTATTGTCTGCAGGCTTTAAAACTATCCTTTGTAATTTATTGATTTGGTATGGGGTTGACAAATATCTTGGTTTGGAGACTAACCGGGCTTGAAAAAAATGTAATTTCCAGGGAAGATTTTCACATTTCTCACAGAATTTTCCCACTATATCTTATGTAAAACTTTTCCCCCCTCCAATACGCACTTTCCTGGTGGAGCTCCTCCTCCTCCCAAATTCCCCCTTTTTCGATGCCATGTTTGGAGTTGACAAATATCTTTGATTTGGTCTTGACTTAAAATGGTCCCCCTGCTTCATTGTGTGATGTTCACTGAAATTTTTTTTGCTTTGGAACTGCGAGTTTTCGTCTTTCGAGCGGCTTAATTAAAGGTAGTTTTGCATCGGATGTCTCAAGTAATGCCCCGTTTGGCTTTGTGCAGGATTTTCACATCTATTTGCTTTTCTCCTTGTTTCCAAGGACTCCCACTCCATTTTTATTATGATTCTTTAGATACAACCTGCAATCCCAATCATATTATGAATCTACATTCTTGCTGCTTGCTTTTTTTTTTTTAGTGATTTTTTGCTAATTTTCAGATGTGTTTTCGCTTTCTATAAGGGTCCCATAATTTAAAGGCAGAATTCCTACACAAGGGCGCACAACACTTTGTAACATGCCTTGATTCTTTGGTGCAAGAATGGATTTATTGTTCATGACATATCAGTATCTATTAGTTAGGAGTCAAAATAATGCTACGGTAATTTTTGGGTACTACTATATCTTTTTTGATTCCTTACTAAATAAAGTACAAGTTTTCTTTCTTGTATGGCAAAATATATACCACAACAATTGAAGTGCCTGTAATCATTTTATTTTTGTTAAACATAACCTTAACTGTTTGAAACAAGCCATATTTTGGACGATTTGGTGACATATCGCAATATCCCCATTGGAGCAGCTATTCCTCAATGATTACTCTTTCCAATTTTTTGAAAAAAGTGGGATCCTACCTATCCTACCCAAGATAATTAATGCTTCATAATAAGAGGTCCTTCCTTTAAAAAAATCCCCCGATTGAAATTGACACTTGCGTACGTTATAGCGTCCGTCAAAGAAAATATCTCTGGGACGGTTTGGCTTTTGCTATCAAGAGAGTTATAAGAGCACAAAAAACATTTTTAAATGTTTGAATTTTAAAAGTTATCCACGCTTATTTAATATCGTTTTGCATCGCAAAAACATCGCATAAACAAATGTACAATTTTTAAAAACGACATCATCCTTTCAAAGAAATAACTACGTAAAAAATGAGCTTGCAGAAAGCTCAAAACCTATTACGTACATGTATGGTGCGCTACCTTTCACAACAAACCCCAAAGTGCAACACCACCATACTGCAGATCAAGAAATCTGTTAATGGCGGCCTCAGACGGAACAGTTGTCGGGTCAACTCTAGTAACGAACGATATAACGTACGTCAAGATATACGCGTACTTACGTACGTAGTATTGACATTTCAGAAATCGTATAATAATGCGTCGTTAATGTATAGTAATACACGATATAAATTTATGATTTTTTATCGTAAGATTAATTACCTTCACCTGTTCATTATCCACCGTCTTGGTGAGGAGTCTTCTAGTACAATTCTCGAAAACTGGTGTTTGGGACGGATACGCCTATTCGTACTTGTGTTGTTCGTTATAATTTGACCGATATTTTGAACATACGCTAAGGTTAAGAGGCTTTCCCTTCTTTGTTTTGTGTGTACATACATTGTTATGCCTTAACATATGTCATGCATAGACAGTTTTTGTTTTTTCATTTTTTTCATTGACCAATTAGTACCATGTGAGTGCCCTCATAATTACTCTATATAACATGACTTTTAGTATCTTGTTTTTATTTAAAGTTCTTTAGGTTTAATTTAACTTTTCCAGCACTAGTGCCAATAGTTTAAGTCTTTTTACTAGAAACTTTTTTAAATAAAAATATTCTCACAATTTTGCTGTAAGACATTTAAAATTTGAACTGCAAATTTCCCGGGTGATCAAGTGAAAGGCAACTAATAGTTGGAAACTGATAAAACCTAAAAACACTGATATTCAATTGAATATTTTGTTGTTAAGCAAAATAAGCCTTAAAGGTAGTGTTCGATGTGAGTCTAATAAAACTCAGAAACACCAGTTATCTATGACTTATCCTGGCCAAAACAGACAATAATCATCCAATTTGTTCCGTCAAATATATGTACGCAAGTGGGTTTCAGGTCTTAAGACCAATAGCTAATTCATTAAAGTTTTGGGTCCTTAACTTATGTTGTGGTTTTCCCTGTATTATGTAAGGTGATATATCTTTAATTTTAAACTGGTGTTGAAGACAAAAATAAAGGAGTTGAAAAATTACTTTTATGGTCACACTTTATTAACACCTTTATAGCATTTTTGACCTCATATAAACCCCACATATCCAAATTCAAAAGAAAATCCTATACACAACAAATACAAGTCACTGGACTCTAATAACCCATCAATACCACGAAAAATTTCAAGGTATCTATTTTAATATATGTGTTCTACAGGAGCCCCCAAATACCACAAATATCAACATGTTAGCACAGTGTGGTAGGCTTGTGAATATTCCCGGGTACCCGTGTACCTGCCCGTTTACGTCTTACCCGTGACAGAATTTATCGAGCTGGTGTTCCCGAACGTGCACTTTTACAAAAATATAAGTTTACAATTACTTTCTTTTACACTCACGGTCTCACGAACAATATTACAAAACACATCTTTGAACGAAAACATATATCCATTAAAGGTATACCCAGATTGTGGGTCAAAACGTTGATATTTATCGCTTTGATGGAAAGTTGTTTTGCCTTGTATTAACCTCCAAAGCAATACAAACATTACCTCCCCCTGATGGAAAATTCCATCATTCACCGCTTGGTTTTGTTTAGGTCGTCCGTTAAGTGGTATAGCTGTACTACGGGCTGTGGTTACGTCAATCTCACCGCTTGTCAGCGACCTGCGTGTTCCACATCGGTTTTTACGTGTGAATGGCGTTTAGGGATGAAATAAAGTTTTTAAATACAAGTACAACAACGATTTATTGTAGTAAAATAAAGAGTTCTTCTTAGGAATTACATAGAACGGTGTATGACTTCAATCGCTGTTACTTCAAAAACTGGAAATATTTGAAGGTATGTAGTGTCAGGGCGATTTTTTTCCTTCTAAACTTGGGCAAATGTGTGGCCCTCAAGGGTTTCGGGTCCCGGGTATCCCCTAACAATCATAACGACTTACCCCGGTGAAACGTCAATATTGGTTCACACAGCCCACATGTGGTACTTTAACATGTCTACTACATTTAGGTTGCAACCTTGAATGCCGAACCCGAGCCAACAGAGCTGGAATTAACCAAGAGGGCAACCGCCTTTTTAATAGGCCAGCAATGTAACCAAAACACAATTTCTCTCACCTCTTGTTGTTGCTTTCTGGCTAACGCGCGTCGTCGCTTGTTGCTTCACGCCCATCTCCTCACCTACATATCTTATCTTCACATGTTATATTTTATTCTTCTTGTTGTCATTTCCCCAGTGGTCCTTGTCCTGATCGGCCAATTTTCTGCAATAATTTATGCGAAAACCAATTCGATGGAAGAACCATGGCCTCGAAAAAGATTCCTGCGTTCCTAATGCGCGCACAAGAATGTCCCAGATGACCCCTGTTAATTTGCGTAGGAAAAGAGATACTTGGCGTCAAACGAGTGATAGCATGTGGGCATTAGTTGTTTTTTCCACTCGCTAGTTTGCCGAACGTAAAAACGCGCTGTCTCATAAATAATGCATAAGGACTTTCCAAACCAAACCAAAATGGTGGTGCCCAAAAACTATATCATGATTGTAACATACACTCATTATAGGGAAACCTTTGGGCACCTCACTTTTGGTTAAGCCGTTTGTGGAGACTTCAGCTTGTCTACTTATTAAGTCGTTGATCTCGAGCAGATATACATGTCAGTACCTGTACAAAGGATACAACAAGATGGTGGCTATATACAAAAACCCTAATTTCAATACTAAACTGACCTTTTAGCTTGAGATCCTCCAACTCTTTTAGAACGCTGTCTGGGTTTGATGCAGCGGAGCTTGCGTTGGAGTTGCAACTGAGTTGCCTGAGTCTGAGCCCTTGACTTGAAGCTTCTCCGCTTTAGCTCCACTTGGGTTTCCAGATGGTCTACTGAAGGCTGTGAATTTCTCGCCATAAGTCATACCAGCGTCGGCTGGTTTAAAATACAATGGTAATCGAATGAAAGGCAAATTAAACTTAGTCCCTCAATGATAAAAACAATGCCGTAGAAGTCAAGAATCAAAGGACGATATCAAAGAAAACATTTTAAAAAAAACTAAGCTAAGTTACACCTGTAAGATCCCCATAATACACATAGGAATGGGAAATGCTCATAAAACAGTGAAATAAGTGGCTTGTGCATCAATAATACATCAATTAAGGTGACCCTTGGAGTAGAGCAGAGGGTGGACTGAGTCCATCCCACAATGCAACATCAGGGTTAGAATTTCGGCGAGAATCCGCGAATACATTCTGCTTTGCCGTGATTATGCAGTGAATCAATGTGATTCTCGTAAACTTTCCACATGATTGTGCAAACTCCAATAAGGTTCATAGGTCGACAATGGCACACGCACAAACCATAATATGTCAATTTGCCTAAATAAAAAAACGGACACACACTTGATGAAGGAGGACTCTAGGTGGAATTTATGTGCGGAATCCATCGAGAAAACCAACTTAATCTACTGTTAAGGGTAAGGAACTACGCATGCGAATATAATAGAAAATCATCGATAGTATCATCATGAAAAGGTCTATTTGGTCTATAACTATGAGAAAACAGCTAGTTATTATCTCGATAGTCCATTGACAAATACATCAATGTGTTTACGTACCTGTACTAGCATATAAGGTGCGAAATATAGACATATGTGGCCAACAACTTGGGCGGGGGGGGGGGAACTTTAATAGAGATTGCTCATCACTCAAATATGGCAAAATGCAAGCCCTTGCAAGTTGCGATGAATAGAGACAGCACAACTCACGAGCTACCCATGGTGTGGTGCCTAAAGCTTGTGGGTGCGCGGACCGTGAGTAAATCTGGCTGTGTAGATGGGGCGAACCGCGACCTAACTCACAAAGCTAGCATGGTAACTGTTGCAACCGCGTGTATAAAAGAGACACATGTATATTCCCAGGTATGTGGAGCCTGTGGTACGTTGACTCTGTGCATATCAATGTATATAGGTGACATGAACTCACCTACTCACTACTATGATAATACTAACACAGTAAATCAGAACATGGTGTGTTGGTTAACTTGTGGATATTACTTGCAACAAGCACAAACACATTTTAATATGGTCTAGTGGTATGTGCAGTGTCAAGTGTAGTCGTGAGCCTGGCAGATCTAAGGCAGATGTTAGTAGTAGTCCTAACTACTGGACATCCAAAGATGTCCTTTATTAGACCTCCAGGGCTGGGGCGTAAATTTGATGATCAACAAGATTATGGTAAATGGCAGACTTATCGCTGGAACTCTATGTTCGTTGATCTTGTCACTTGCAGTAATGTGGTGGGGGCAATCATGAACATTACACATTGAAGGTGACTAATTCATCGTGCATACATGCAGCTATAAGTGCACAAATATTTGGCGGGTCTGACATAGATAATGGGGTCCTCAGAAAAAAACGGGGCAGAGTGCGGGATTGTCTCCTATCCTCGACAGTGAACGGCCCACTCGGCGCCATCCTACTCAGTGCAGTGGCATACGCTGAACGCTCCCCTTGCTTCTTCCATGGTCCTCTTGGTTGAAGCAATAGAGCTCAGCGTCATCTTTGGTCGATCCCCAGAGGCGGTAAATCCGCAGACTGCTCCACCTTGAACTGCGTACAAAGGGACCAGTTAAATAGGCATAGTAATCACATGGACGGCTCCCTAAGTCTATTCTTGCAGGCATGTGCCCATAACTACTCATTATATTAAAAGCGCGATACAAGATCCCACCACTCAACCTGGCGTGCCTATGAGCACAGACAGGCATGTCGATGACATCGCAAGTCTTTACAGATCCTTATACTGCATATCCCTACCGCACTCGCGAGGTAGACAAATCGTCATCACTTCACCAGGCATATCATGAAACTCACTGCATCAGTCATCGCTTCTCTCTGACGTATCTCGTCATCCAATCAAACAATGGCCATCTCATTCTTGCGCATGTAATAAAGTATAGGTAAACATAAAAACATATCTGTGATTAATGCGCCCCGACACTCATAAGGGTGATTGATACCTGTACAACAAACACTATGATCCGCTATCAGCTGACTCGAGATGCGTGAAGGATAATTCCGACTCGTCCTTCCACTCGATACATCTATCATGCGACATGTGATACACCACAAGTACGCGATTATTCTCTATCGCTCAATTACTTAGTGCATACAGTTCTATTGTCTCATAATACCATAACAGTGTACTAGAGAAATGCATAGCTGCATCATACACACTGTGAGACGGGGCATAACTACTGATGCATTACTATGCTAATAGCTAGCGCATGGCATGTCTTCACATATTTTAAATACTCCTTCTATGTGTTAAGACAGAGTAATGAATCTCTGCATGCAAGAACATGACAGTACTAGTCTAGCATTGAGGAAATGAACGCTAAAGTAGTTTATAACTAACGGTACCGTATGACAGGTGACAGCCAGTATGGTGTAGTCAACATGCCCCTCGTGAAAACATAGATAGAACACGGCAGGGCTTTGATCTTAATTCCTGGACATCACGCCTGGCCCTTACTAGGATTGAACTCCGCTCGGAAAGAAAGGAAACCATGAAGTGAAAACACGCGATACCATTTCGGCAAGTTATATCCTATTCAAGAGAAGTTGTCCCCATTTTTTAAGCGAATATAGTAATCGTGGCGAATATGCTAACTAAGAACAGCCAGCTAGGCTACGGCAGGTCGCAGTACTACTAGACATTCCAGCAGCGCCCTCGTACAGAACTTTGTCGTAATTCTCTATAAAGTCAACATAGCAATAAGTACGTAACCTGCGCATAAGTTGCCAAGCTAGGTCGCTGGGTATCACTCAATACAGACACTACACAGTAGGCACAAAATCCCATCATCAGCTACTTTTGGGCGAGATCATCGTTCTATATACCAAGCTACACTACATGAGGCCGGCGACCTTAGCGGGCTCGTGTCTATATGCATGCGGGTCCCACATAAAATGGACAAAATGCAAGGAGTGACAAGCAATTCGATTTTTAATTTTTAACGCCCAGAGCAACGAGAAGCCAAAGCTGGAGTTTAATTGCATCTCCCTCGTCCGTTTTCACCGGCACAGGAATTAGTAGCGGAAAGTCAATAACGGCCAAGCAACGAAAAAACAATCGCGCCTTTTCTCCTTCCCGGAATACGGCCCCAAAATGCAACAAAACATCGCGCCATGTACCGGAAAGACGCCCCAGATGCACCAAACATCTCTCCCATTTACCGGAAGCGCCCCGGTGCAAAGAGAAAAATCGCGTGAAAATGCAATAAAACAGGGTAAATAAATAAATCAATAATAATAAATAACTATGGATGCACACTGATCTGCATAATTGTGTTCTTATAGTTTCGCCAGTCCCGTGAGTGGCTATTACGCTACATCATAGTTGTACGTGGCGCTATTGGCTACTCAATGCGCCGGTTTACCGTCATGAAATACGTTTATGCATAATTTAACCCAATCCTTTTGAAAGATGGTGGCGTCTAATCAACCGACGAAATCGAAATTGGGGATATGGGTCTTTGTACTGATGAAAAGCATGCCTTCTGCGGGCAAGACGGCCCAAATGCAGCGAAAAGCATCGCATCATTTCACGGTCTAATCACGGCCCAGATGCAACAAAAACATCGCGTCATTTTCCCCGGGAAGACGGGCCCATGTGCACACGAAAAACCTCGCGTCATTTTCGGGAAGCAACGGCCCAGTTCAACGAAAACATCGCGTCATTTTCCGGTAATACGGCCAAATGCATAACGCAATGAGATTCATGTGCCTCGACCAAAAATAGTTGTTGACGGCCCAGAATGCAACGAAAGCATTTTCCGACCGTACCAGACGTTTCGTTTCCTTTCGTTTCCTCTCGGTGGCCGCGTTAGGGTTAATCTGCTGAATCAGGCATCCTTACTCAGTAGATATACTTTCTTTCAGACCGCAATACATCTTTTAAAAACATACTTAAATTAAAAATATCCTTTATACTTTAATGACTATTTTCTAAGTAGATAAATAACGAAATCTGCTGTTTTCCGCGAAAATACGGAAATTTTGAGCATAGGCAAAATCCTCATAAATGTTATTTCCACGTGATCGCATAAATCGTCATTCCGGACCCTAATCTTACTTCTTAACTGCCTAAGGACGGTGTATCGGCGCATTTCATTTCAGTTGTGATCAAAAACAAAGTGGGGGGCGCTCTTTCTGGAAATGACCTTGTGTCTCTTTAAAGCATCTCTATTTAGAGAATAAAGGTCTGATTTGGGGACCGGTACTCTCTTTTCGATGAATTGAAACCAAGGCGGATGCATTGTTTAAGTGGAAGAACGAGCCGGAGGCCGAGTTCTTCCACCAAAAATAATGGTGGGCCGGGTTCAATCGTCGTAAAGAGAGTACCAGGTTCCCAAAACATATCTCATTCTTAAACAGCTTTACATTTAAGGTCATCTTTAGCCCAATTCTGCATGCTTTACGGCTTAAATACAACAAAGAAAGGACTGCCACCACCCCAGTGACAACCATCGAGACACCCCGCTTAACCAACTATCTACACACGGAGACGCAACGTTGACAGGCGCGAGCGAACGTAGCTAAATGCTGTATGACGTGAGCGCTTCACCTAAAAATAACATCATACGCAGCGTGTACTTCCGGGTTCAATTTTCGAATTGAACCCGGCATCACCAATGAATTGCTTACATTTTCACAGCTGTTTAGATAAACTTTCTCCATAGAAATCTGCGTAAATTAGATTTTCACAAAAAAGTATAATTTTTTTTTTTAATTTATAATTTCTAATTCTTTTGTCACAGATGTTGCTCGCTCGTTTAATACTTATCTAAATCATTTCCTCGAAACGTTCACTATTGATATTTTTTGTTTTATTCGCTTTGTCATAATAAATGAGACTCAAGCAGCTGTAACACCACAACACTTCTTGGTTGATGCTTGCTAGTGGTAGTGTTAAATTATGGACTAAATGACTTAAATCACACATTAGTCTAGCCCAAACACTGACACTACTGAATTTAATTCAGCTATCTTCTATTAACAAATATAACTCTTCCAATCACTCTACTGCCTCTTGCCTACTACAATTAAAGGTTAGGGTGTATTCAATGCTGGAAGGTACCAAGAAATCTTTTCCTAACAACGATAGTGACAGTTTTGTTGTTAACATTTTCTATCCGCTTACGGATCTTACAGGATCTTTGATTGGAAAATTAAGTGGTACAATATCAGACATTAAACACCTTGAAATCTGCACGACCTTTTCTTGTCTTCTCGTCTTCTCGTCTCCCTACTTCCAGGTATTTCCATCTCCATTGTGTTCCACCTGGACTCTGCTCCTTCCTCAGGCGTTGGAATGTCTCCCTCGGTTCAGTTCTTGGCCGCGGCGAATTCCCCCTCCCCCTTTGTGTATGAGCCAACAAACCCGGTCCTCTGCAGCCATAAGCTTCTCAGTTTGAATTTGGTCTTCCGATTTAGCCTGTAATGACCAAGGCAACAAAATATAACCATTATTAAAAGCTTGTAGCCAATGGTATGAAAGTCTATTACAATTAAATTGACACTTAACTACTGAATTTTACTAGGTTCGGTTTCGTTTTATGGTCATATCTTTTTCTTAATTTTTTTATTTACTGGTGAATTTTCCTTTACATTATTTTGTCCTTAATCTTCCACTGACCCAAGGAGGAAAAGCTGGCTTTATTTAACACATAATTCCAAATCTGTGAAGTTTTCATGATTGCAATCCAATTTTTTCCCTCCAATTGCAAAATTTCCTTTCCCTCCAAGAAGTGCAAAATTTACCGTCTAAACTTCTTATGTATGTCTTTATTTCAAGTACAAAAAACTTCCGCCAATATCAAATTTCCTGAAATATATGATTCCCAATTTCCCCACTTTTTCCCATGCATGCTAATTTCACACTCCTGTTGTGTGATCTATTTTCACATGACTTGTAATTGTAATGACATTTAATAAAAAAGCATCATTTTTCCATACAAATTTTCACATTTATCTCTCAGATATACTTCTTCAACCTCTATAAGGAGAAGAATATACTTTGTGTAAGTCCTTTACCCCTCACAAAATCATCCTGTTTTCATCAGTCCAGTTATCAGGTTTATAAAAACATAGCAAAAAGCTTGCGTAGACTAGAGTGCATTTGACAGAATGGGTCTAGTTTGGAAATTTTTAACACAGGTATTGGTAGAATCACAAAACTTTTAACTGGATTAATTTTCCCAATGGGGTAATTTTTAACCATGCTTTTGCAACAGCATAAGCTTTTGAGATAAAACATTCTATCAGAAGTTCCAGTGGAGGGGCCAAAACTCCATCTGGAAAAATGTTTAATGGTTCATAAAACTGTACAACTAGCATATATTATTTGAGGTCGTTAACTCGTACTAAATGATAGACCACCAACAAAATAAAGCTTTACGCATGTGTACCGTGAGTCAGGATAATATTTATGAATCACTTTTATGATGTTGCAAAATATGTCAATTCCAGAACCATATTAGAGAATCCCTTGCTATCTAACACCCATAAGGTAATCCGATAAATAGGGCAAGAGACTGGAAAAAAACATGCTGCTAGTTCAAATCTTACACTCGTGTAATAGCTATCACCCACTAAAGATAACAGTTCCTATCAACTATGTTTTTTGCTTCAACTGACCACATGCCCTGAAAGATGCTCCATAAACCCATCTTTAACACCAATTGATGACACAATTTCTTCTCAAACTAACAGTCAACACCCACTTCATGACATAAGCCTACATGTAAGTAACACTCCTGATACTTAACTTTAGCTCCAAGTGATTAATTCCTCAACTACATTAGACATACTCTGCAGATTCCATAATGATCTCCTTGTGATTAGCCGTATCGCCATCGCTCGTTTTGCATGCACATCTCGATTTAAAAACAAAACCTGAAATTTGAGGCCTATCATACCTTTGCATACTGAAAGCTTGAACTCTGTCCTGGTGGATCATCGTTGGATCTCTTCAAGAATACAATCTGTTAGTAGGGGGTCAAGTTTACAGACTAGCTGGATGGGAGCGAGTGAGTGATGGAGTGAGTGTTAGAACCTGGCCTGTATTACTGCATCATGAAATTCTGATATTGAGGTCCAGTACTTCTCAGGCTAAAAATCATATTTATCCTTACCCCAACTCCCTAACTTAAAACTGGAGACATATATCATATATTTCATGTAGCATTTGTACAAAGAACAACTCTCAGGAGCTGCTTCAAGGGGCGCGGAAACCACTTGGTCACGCGACTTAGTTACATCAAAATCTATTAAAAGTTTGGCGTGCTCCTAGGGAAGAAATTTCGTTGGTAGACAAGTGTTGTAACGGGGGGGGTGCGCATCCAACTTGTTAGAATCAAATAGCTTCTATTCTATAATGTTGATCACTTCACAGCGGAAGGCACTCCTCATCTGCAGGTCTTGTGCGTAATACCATCTCCGTGTATGGTCTCACTCAGAGCCGTGTAGCGGACAGTCCCAAGGGCACAATCTCAGACCATACAGTCTCGTGGGAAATTTCACAACTATACCGCTAACATAATCAGTCACCTATAGTAAATCCCTAGGCACAATCGGCTGAATTCCTTACCACATTTATAGAGGCCTTATCATCCTCTACGCACACACATTGTTAATTCTACTGGAACTCCTACTTAGTATTATCCACAATAAATTCTACTTCGACGTATCGACGTCCTGACACGTGCAGATGTCATGATAGCCCACTATGGCATGCGTACTAGTTACTGTGGGGTGGAATGGGTTGGCTGAATGTTTGGCATGAAGAATCTCTATTCTTTGATAGCACTTTATGTACAAATACTTAGAATTGTTGTTCAATAGGCATTATTGAATGGCTATCTGTGGGTAATCTAGCGATGTCATCTAAGACACACCTTGCCGTACTCACTGTGATTTAGTGTGACAAGGAGACAATGTCGGTACACACAGTCATGTCTGTGACGAAAATCGAGTGCAGAGCCAACGGTACCCACTCGTGTTTTGAAAATTATCACTATTCATTACGTCATCCATGGCGAAACGTGCACCGCGTACGCGCGCTGTCACCTGTTGCTGGACGGTACATCTTCTTGCAAATGCTGAATATATGCTCATTGGTAAGCACCAACTCTATGGAAAGTGTTTATATAATGAATTGGTACCAACAACCACGCTATGAAATAAGTACGCACTGCGGGAAAAGATGGTTATGGCTTTTGAGCTGGCGTTTGCTATATAGTGAGAAATCGGTGTCTCACACTATAATAGGCTGACTATCATAAGATATAGATTAACGGTGCAACGAGAGTTCAAATAACAGGTATCCCTAGACAGGAGCAGCAAGATGTCTGTACCCGCGCTTACATTTATAGAACCGGGTGGCGGCAGCTAGGAGGGGACCAATTGTCATGATTACGCATGGGAGTAAAAATTAATGCATGTATGCTTAAAAACCTGTTCAAATTCTGAATTTGGATATTCTTTGTGGCCATCCCTGACGCCAACCCTGATGTCCACATACACTTAATCTAGGTTAGGTCACATCATCTTTTAATGTACAATCAGAAAGCAAAATATGTTGGAAACCCACCGTACCCCTCTACCATCCTCCAATACCCCTGCCCACTCCTATTAACCCCCCAACATACCCATTTACGCTTACCTCTACCTATATCTCCCGCTCCCTCCCGCCCAATATCTCCCCTCCCAATAGCTCCCCTTCCTTAAACATACTAACTTCACCTTCCCAACACCCTCATTCCTAACACTACCCTCCTAGTTCTCCAAGGGGTCAAACACCCTCCAATCTTCCCCCACTCTTTCGCACCACCTATCGGACCCATGCCTACCCACTATCCTACTTATTATCCAACCAACCCTTCTTTCTTACCGTTCCCAACTCCCTCTTAAGGTATTCATCGTCTTGACCATAATGACTATGGAAGAACATGCCATGATTGATTTGGAAGAATTTGGATCGATCTGGTAAAGCCTGCCACATGGTGCAAATTTATATTTTGAGTTTTGACTATCATTGTAAAGTTCGAAATATAAGTTTCCACACCTTATTTACTTCATTTCTTCTCATGACAACACTATCAAAGTATGACCTTATTCAATCTGGAAAAAATAAAGTACAACCTAAACAGATTTTAAGGTATTTTCTTGTATTTTATTCAAACTGCCCTGTGCGACATGCGCGGTTTTCCCAGATCACACACCTTTATTATTGTTCCTACCCGATGCATTGCAGCCTCAAAGGAATCACTGCTAATGGATTGGTGGCAAATAATGAAGTCATCCCGTTATTTGATTTTTGACAACAAAGTAAAAAGCCTAACTTTACTATGATTGTACTGTTTGATTTAATAGGAACCTGGGGTTCGGCCCCCTAATCATTGTGTGTAACCTATAGCATATGTGCTACATAAAACCGTTTTCAAATGCCAGTTACCACTTTGACAAATTAATCCACTCGGGCAAGATGATTACAACAAACTAATTTCGGGGAACGTACCCAGCTACACAGTGACAACTGTAGTGCTCGTGAGTCTATTCCTAAGCAATGGAGCACCCAATGTTATCAAACGTCCAGGAAATTATGTGGCAGACCAGAAAAACCAATGTATAAAGATATGATTGGGGAGTTCAAATTGGTTTGAGCATGCCAGAAAAGCACTTTAAGTACCTCCTACAACACCATAAATATCCTAATAATCTGTTCAGTACGAATCACTGATGTGAGAAGTAGCAGATTTCTGTGTGCATGTACAAAACATACATCATGGGTGTTGGACCATTAGGTGTTGTCTGTCGTCCTGTTTTGTGAATGGGCCAAAGTGACATGAGGTCACAAAGGGTCCATGAGGTCACCCAGGTGAAATGAGGTCACCAAGGTCACATGAATCACCAAGTGACATGAACTAAGAGGTCACCAAGTTCACATGAGGTTCACCAAAGGTCACTGAGGTCACAGGTCACATTAGGACCCCCAAGGTAACATGACCCCAAGGTAACACAAGGTCACATGAGGTCATGTGGGGTTACAAGGCACACATTATCCCAAAGGTCACTGGGGGTCACCAAGGTCACCCTACCCGATGCCCCTACCTGTGTGCCCCTCCCCGACACACCCCACCCCCCTCCCTCGTCGACGAAGCCCAGCCAACCCCTACCCCGATACTCTGACTTGTAAATGGGACAAAGGTTACAGGTCGCCATGTCCCCATGAGGTCACCAGGTCCCATGATGTCAACCAATTTTCCCATGAGTCACCCAGGTCACATGGTGTCACCAGGGTCACATGAGTTCACCATGGTTACATGAGGCCCCATGAGGTCCCATGGTCCCTGAGGTCACATCGGGGTTACAAGTTCAACAAAGGTCCCACGGTATCATGAATGTCACCTGGGGTATTGAAGGTCACATGGTGTCCCCCACCCTACCTTTGATTTACGCTCCATACACCGCCCCCTCCCGTGCAACCCCCCCCCTCACCCCCATCCTCCCCCTCAACACCCCTCACGCTTTTCCCCCTATTCCAAACAACTACACCCTTCCCCTAATCCAACACCTAACCTAAACTACCCCGCCTTCCCCCTATCAAAAACCCACCCCCCTCCATATGATTCACACCCCGAATGTAGGCATGTATTTTTTACACACAGACACAAGGCTGCGACTCTGGAATCCCTGGTAGTACCCCCCCGCGATGTCCGACACAATAGTGCAATCGATTCAGGTGACTCTTTAGCAAACATTAGTTTTCACAACGCTTTATTCCGTTATTACGTCATGGGCCCGGACTATGGCTACCACCGGACTATATCTGCATTCACAAACGGCCTAACAATCTCACCCGGTACCCGGTTGTGGTGAGAAAAAATTAATGACGGTGGTATATTTTGATTACTATTCTACTCACAATGCTCTTCAGTCGTCATTGATTTCACAGCCATAAATAGACGGATTTTACAGAACTTCTCATGATCTACGAACATTCACTGCATACAGAGTATATCGTTGGCTTAGGCTTGTTAAAGCCCGTCGGTTTTGGGGAGCACACCCGCGAGCGAGCGAGCGGCACGAGCGCGTCAGCTCGAGAGGTTTCGCGTGATAGCGGAAACCAACTCCATTTCAAATGATAACTCCCACACAGCATGTTAAAGTGAGTAGTAATTCAGTTTCCAGGCTGTGACACAGACTATCGTTGGCCTACAAGTGCTTCGTAGATATTTTATTGTACACATTCATTGCTATGGCATAATTAATGCAATCAATACGACGAAGCTTGCCTAACCCAACAAAACCCGGAATTTGCAGAAGTTTGATCTTGATCTGTTGACCAACCACCCCAGTGCGATGTCCGCCGACGTGGGCGCCAAGCCCAACTATAGACTATATAGCAATGGCACTATACGACCTTGTCCGTTAGATATACATCAGAAATAAACCTTACAGTGTTGTTGTTTTCTTCGCATTTTTGGGCAATAAAGAAATATTACTTCAAACAAAAAAAATATGATTTTTTTTGGGAATGTTGTGTTTAAGGCCTACGTGTTAAACCAATGCGATGTGTATAAATTAAGGATTCTTGACGCTACCGCTAATGCTCTCAGTGTTTGACCCGGTCACCTGAATCAAGTTTACTTAACATTTGTACTAATAAATTCTGGCTTGTTTAGAATGGATCCCCACCCGCACAGGTTAGGCCAAGTACAAAATAAAACATGTTTCTCGTCCGGGTTTTTGAAAAAAGAGGCTTTTTATTTTTTATTTTTCAAGATGGGCCTCCATTCGATTTTCGTCAACTCCATAGTGTACGCCTTATCACACGTGACTCAAAAACTACCAAGACTAAGTCATAACACAATAACTGAACCTTTTCAATGTTTTTAATAGTGTTAGCACCAACCATGTTTTAGGCTACACATCTTAAAGTTTTAGTTGTTAGAATGCCTCCTAATAAAAGTATCAAACTGACGCACTATCTTCATTGAAAGAAGTTGTTCGTCTGCAATCGATAAAAATCATAATCGCGTCACCAGAATAAAACTGAACGAATGACCATCATCTCTTGTTTTTAACCTCCCGCCAGTCGCATTTATCTAACATCGTCAACGTACTAGTGTTCGTGCATTGACTGTGTGCGCGATAATCCAAGTGCACAAAATAGGACCGTGGGGGCAGGCAGTTTTGAAGGTCAAATAAAACAATTGCCTTCAAAATTGCCAAAGGGCATGAAGGTTTCGCAATTGGTAAAAGGGCATCAGAGGCAATTTGTCAACTGGGAAGGCATCAAAGGCATTTTTTTTAGTCTTGATTCAGAAGCCAGTCTGCCTGCATGTAAGGCACTTGACTAATTGACTGATGGATCCAAACCTGAACAAATCTCCATATCGGGCAGTTAGGTGTCACCTAGAGCTTATCAAGGCAAGGATCTAGCTATTCGCTTCATATTATTGACTTAGAGGAGACAAGAACTTATTGGAGTACAATCATATTTTGCATTTCTCTTAGTTTCATGGACTAGTGATGCATTTGATGCTTCAGGAGACTCATCATCACGTTTTTCATTAAACTAGTCATTTACTATTTACTGCTTCAACTGCACGTAAGGAGAAACACCGCATAAAATTTAGATGATACACTTAAAATAGCCTCAATTTGAATTCAGCGAGATTTAAATATAAAAAAATGTAGACATGTATTAAATCAGACAAACTGTTGATGATTACCTCTTCCCCCTGCTTGAGTTGATAGAATCATACTCGCCAGCGTTGCGAATCACAAAACATCTCTTACAAACACTACACTGGCACCTTGATCGAATACTTAATAGGGCTATCAGTGGAAACAGCATAAATAAAATGCTGGTTCATGGGGGGAAAGTTGTCGGGAATAAACTGCGGGGTTTTTTTAATAATCATTGATGTTGATTCGATTTGTGAAGTGTTCCTTGCCCTTTTAAAGGGAAAATATCATTCAAAATGGGGTTATTATGTTAAATTTCAGAATTTAAGTGGCAATATACTCACGGACTTTCCTAGCAAATTATTTTTTTTAAAAATCTATTTTCTGTGTTTTTTGAAAGTCGCTCGAGATATTCGAACCGTACTCTTCTTTTTCACTTAGGGGTACTAAAAAACGACAAAATAGGGTAACATCGTACTATGCCATGGTGCTGCCCATACAGAAGAAATATTAAAGCTCTAGCCAAAAAGTTAAAAAAAACAGCCACATCAAACATGCAAACAATACACTGTATGATGATAACATCCTTCAATGTTGTGCCTAGAATTGGGATTTACCATATGAGAATTGATTTGACCATTATTTACTAGCAAATGACCAATGAGCCAACCGGGATGATGTCTTCGTACCGCACTCTCTGGCTCAAAACTTGAGCTTGCCTTTGATGACGGGACATGTGACACGTTGTACAGTGCCCCCGGGTACGTGCAGTTGGTTTGACTGGAGTGTAAGGAGGGCTCGTCACAATTATAACAGCACTTTCTCTATTCCAAAAAATATATCATTTTCGTTCATTTGTAGTTGAAAGTAATAATTACCATTTATCTCTAAGAAAGCCGATTTTAAGAACGAGATCGTGGTGTAAAAAAATCTAAAAATGCATGCAATTGCATGCAAGCTGACAGCACTCGCCACACATCATCATACAGCGGCGATTCCCAAATACATTATTTCGGTCAGAATGCTTGAAAGTCTGCATAACATACTAGCTTATACTATTGCTGTTGTACCGGATGTGGGTCAAAAGTAAAGAAAAGTAGCACGAATATGTAATACTCGCGCGACACCTGGTATAACTGGTCGCGCGGGAGTTGTTTTGAATTTTCCGCAGAAAATTATGACTAACTTTTTCAAACAATCAGAACAGTGCTATCCCGATATCTAAAAAATCTGTCCTTTTGTAATATATGTGAAAATGTATATTAATACTTGATAAAAAATAGGCAAACAACGTGATCTGAAATGGCGGAAAAATCGGCAAACATTTGCATGTGATATCAGCACACTTTATTCATCTTGGCTTGCACTTACACATACATCAAATGCCCCCGCTCCCATCCTATGGCCCTACTCTGTCCGACTGTTGCCTTCTAACTCAGTACTACTTCAGAATCATGCTCATTTAGGCAATTTTTGACACGTTTTATTATTATCGTGCTTTTTGTGATATGAATTTTTCAAAGGCCGTATTGCAAATATTATACATAACGGCGACTTTAAAACCCTTCTCATTCCGCCGGCTGTAAAGCGAGCACTGCTCTCAAGCACGTGTTGTGCTGTGCACACTGCCTAGTTCTTCGCGTACGGACAACTGGCAACGCCTACGGTTGGTTTCGCGCTCTGTTTGACATTCCCATAGAATTTGTTCATCTATATCTGGCATGAGGGGGCTGGAAAATGCTTTTTTTCGCTCTTTATGTAGCGTGCTGGTGCAACTGGTCAATGGTAAGTTTTTCGCCAAGGAATCAGCTTTCCATGATTGTTGTTCGTGTTGCAAACACGCGGACACACCGTATATCGAGGTAAACTTATCTTTTCAAAAAATAAAAAATACTCTCACCAGTCTCAAAAAAAGAACCTCAAGAAATTGTCTCAAGGTGTACTAAAATAATATTTTCAAACTGACCTTTTCCACAATGACCTGCACGACTTCCCCGTATGGAACGGAATTCGAAGGTACACTGGACCCTCCTATACTATAACTTTGCCACATGCTACAATGTCATACATGTCGAAGTAATAACTATACGAATAGCGACCATACCAGAGAAAATCTCTCATCTTCTCTGGACCATACTCATTGTACTGTGGCAATGTGGTATGGGTAGCCACGCGCTGAACTCACTGTTTTGACTCCCGTGTTGACGGTGTTTTCTTATGCAGCCCTCAGCTCCATGTCATAAAATGAAGGACCCGCCTAAGGCACATTGTTTTTATACAACGAGGTCATGTATGTTTAATGGACTCTACCATTGTGAAACCGGCGGCCAAGGACAAACAAACTAATCACTTGTTTAATATACAAATTGATTTGTAGCATACCCGCTCATGACTACGTCGGTGGGGAAGTAATATCGTGCATTTAGGTAGCCTATAGTGCCGTAGCCCGTGGGAAATGTTTGAGTTCGCCGAGCCCATCAGATTGCAGTACCTTCGGAGTCTGTACACAAACTACAACCGTGCAAATCACTGGGACCGCCGTACATATTGCAAGGACATCTGCTTGTCACTTAATTATTTTCGGGATACCCTTGAATAACTGAAGGCTTCCAACCCATTCGATGATAGGCCTACCACAAAGGAGCGTGAATCAATCGATGTCTAATAGAACCAGAGAAGAACAAAACGAGAATCTTTGCCATGGCCAGACCCGCCTGGGCTAATCAAATGCACGGCGCATAGTCGAACATCAAGAAGGATTCCATTTCCCTCCAGGTTTCCCTCTCAATTCTAAAAGATCCACTGCCCGAAAACCGCTCCGAGCCGCCAAAACAACCCCGATTTCGGATTATTTGAACTGAACACGACGTTCCCTATCCTCCTACACCCACTAACAAAATTTTCAAATCGACGTACGATAAACTGCAGCCCTTGATAGTTGTCACACATACAATCTAGGTTCGCCCATCGACTACCCCTCGTCTGCGCTAGAAAAGCGCGAGGGTAAAATGTGAAATTCGTGACTTTTTGCCTGATGTAAAGCTTTCCATTCCATCAAAAATTCCCCATCTGAAGGATTTAAGTTGAGAAATGTTTCTTTGGTACAAAATTGTGTGAAAATTCTAATTCGTATAGAGCAACTACAATTTCAGCCTATGTTTTAGATTGAAAATATAAGCAAATCAAAATGTTTTTTCCTTTTTTTCTTTCTTTTAAGACCTTTCCTGATCAAATACAAGGTAAGCAATCTATTGAGTGTCTAATCTATATGAAATTACTATTATGACCCAATATTTGGGTGCCTCAAAATCTCTCGTTGCACCTTTAATACAGCTGAGATAGACATCCATCTTACTTCAACAATTGACTGGCAGACTGCTTAATGTTACCCACCACCCCCCGCCCAGCCCAGTGACCCAAACTTACCGCATAAAAAAGGATTTTTTTTCGTTGATTTTGCCAGGTGCCATCGGTTTTAAATGCTCATTAGGCATGTAGTTTGTCAGAAAGTTTACCATCACAAAGATCAGCACAATATTTTTGTCAGATGTTTCAATATGGCTCAAAATAGCGTGGGCTATAGTATATCCAAAGAAAAAAAAATTTTATGTTAGTTGCTATACGTTTTGTGAAATTGAAACTTGATAAATTATTTTTTGAATTACAACTTGAGGATTAGCATAAATTAATTAGTGTAGTAGGTGTATTCCCAATTCACTTTCAAAATTGAATTGTAACATAGTGGCTAGGGCCTTCATTATCTAAGTTTGACTTCCGGTTAAACAAAGATTTCACACGATCGTGAACATGGCGCCCACGATGGCCCAAAGCACTGCCACTGATGCCCTGGACCGACGCTAAATTCTGGTAGCTGTGGTGGCCGCCCGCGATGGCTTTTCCATGAATTAGCCAAATTTAATCAACACAGGGCAAACTAGACAAAAACGAGACAACAATGCCAAGTCCATTCTTTGAATGATTCTGCTACATGTACCGTCATGTACTTCTACTCAGTGTTTACAAAAATAAGTTGCAGTGTCCATTGGTGATACTACAGCCCGAAATGCCCAGGCAGGTCCCTTGTTATGGCTTTACACCTCTGTGTTACAACATCGTATGTGCTAATTTTGGGGTATAGCATACAAGAGGGAGAGTAAACCTGGGGTACTTAGAGCTCTGAGCCCCTCAACTTTGTGTTGCATCTATAATTTCACAAGACTTTTCTTTTAAACATCATTCATGTTTTTCATAACTGCAAATTGAAAATATTGCAAATATTAAAACCCATAGATTTAATAATATTAAAAAATAGGGGTTGGTTAATTTAATGGTAAAAAATTGCAAAGGGGTCAGTACAAATCAACTCTTGCTAGTACTCCAGTTTAGTATATAACAGCAATCAAATAAAATTGTGATAACAGTACAACGTCAGGTTCCCCCCCCCTTATTTCAGTTGAAAATCAAAGGTTTTTTCTAACATTCAATTGTTTTGAAGGACTGTAAAAATCAGTGCAATCGCAAGTATATTTATTGAAAAAGTTGTCAAAGCAAACAACACAATACGACTTAAACAGTGACTTTGATAACTTGTTCCCTGCTGAAAATATAGAAAGCCCATAATAACGGGAAATTTCCATAATTCATTGATTCTGAATGGTGTCTTTGTACCGATGTTATGAGCAATACTCTTTCTGTGGGAGGACCACATCGATAATATATTGACCTGGATAGCAGAGCCAACATGCCTGCATTCATCACTATCCATAATTTAGTCACTTCTATGTATCTCAGTCTCAAAATAATTAACTGGCACAAGCAATCTTTAGGGCAACTTGAGTGGCCTAATTTTGGTATTTCTATTCCGGACACCACTCGATTATCCTGGATGAAATGCTTGGGTTATTTCTTTAAGAGTTAATTATTTCAATTGAAAATAAATTGGTTTGTATTTGTTTGTATCAACATTATTTTATTTGCCTTTTACTTCATTTCATAGCAATCATCAAACACTTATTTTTCCATTAAAATTAAAATCCCTTTTTTTTCTCAATAATATTTGATGAACGCATTTTTCAAAAAAAGAAAAAAAAGATGGTAGGATCAAAAATAAGTCTTTTTAAGTCAATTGTAGAAACAAGATGAAGAGGACCTCAATGCTCCTATTATCACTGATGTGTGTGTGTGTGTACTTACTAGAGCGACGTTTGTGGGGTTATTTTGTGTAGTAAAAGGAATGTTGTGCATGTAAGTTTTTAACGTCTGTGTGGGTTGATTTTTCTTGACGTTGTTGGGGTTTTTCATACAAGTTACTACGTTACTTTATTTCCTATAACAGATAACTGTAATCTATATGAGGCTTATTCCGTAAAGGAGTAGAAAAGAGGATTTTCTAGTTAGTATCTTATAGGCCTATGGCGCAATCGAGAGGGCTATGAAAATTAGTAGTTTCTAAAAAATCATCGTCCTCGACACACTTGTTTCACCCCTGCGGCGCAGTTAGTGATTATAGGACTACATGACCTTTTGTGAAACCTTGTATTTGACCTTTGAACCTCATCAACAAATGAGGGATCTCCTGTGGCACCTATGATTCAAGTTGGTTCCAATTGCTCAACTTTTCAAAATAGGTCAATTTACATTTTCGCCTATTTTAACAACTTGATGACCTCCATGACCTTTAGACCTTGTTGCACCTTTGACCTCATCAAAGCCTAAGTAGTTCTCACTGAGTAACCAGTGTTTAATGTAAGTAAAATGTTTGATTTTTCCATGAGGGTAACTAAGGCACTGTATACTCACACTCTGCACTGTCAGATTGGTATAGTTTCTGATATAGTTACGTACATTACAATATGGGATAATGCCCCCCCCCCCCCACCACCTAAATGTCTTTTTCATATTACATCATAGCTATGTGGATCGGTAAGGTTCGGCCCGGTGGGTACCATCATAAAAAACCATCAGGGCACCAATCCCCAACTGAATATAGGTGATTATATCAGTTAACAATAAAAAATGGGTTTAAAATTTTTCTTTTTTTACCCCAATGTGATTTAAAAATAGGAAGCGGCAAAACCCCCGATTTAAAAAATGGTACATTCCTCCACACATTTTAAACAGCAATTAACATATTGTTAAATGTTATACTCTCTGATACATGATTCAGCTTTAACTAGCTTGAGTAATGGAGATATGGTGTTTTGAAATTGGTGTGTGTATTTTTGAGAAATATGTCAACATGATAATTTTCATTTTTGGCCATATTTGATGACGTAATCATGGACTTAACCTGAATATTCGAATACAACAAAGTGTGAAAAAGCACATTCTTTTCAAATACATATTGGCCAAGATTCATTGGGCATCCTCTCTTGATGATATCAGTTATATACCTTGAATTTTGGTTTTGGTTATAAGCATTTTTGTAAAATTGATGAAAAGGGCCTCCTGATTTTAGGGGGGGTCTAGCCCCTCCTCATAGGGGGGCCCTGTGGATTTTTAATATCACCACTCTGAGTTGTTGACCAAAAGTGTTTATCATTGCAAAATATAGTTAAAAGGTTGACCCTCATCTTTCACCTTTATATTGGGAGCCGCATGGTGCTAAAAAATATCACACTTAGGATATAAACCTAGTCATAATAAGAGAGTCCAAGTGTGAGGGGCAAAAACATCAATATGGAAACAAAAATTTTAATGGTGATCATAAACATGTACAACTAGCGGTATATTACTTGGAGGTTGTAAAAATAAAATATTACTGATGACCAAAAAATGATCAGCTTTACAGCATGGCCCCCAACAGTGAGTCAGGATAAATTTATGATCAATTTTATGATGTTGCAATATGTCAAAAATTCCAGAACCATATTTAGAGAATCCCATTATCTACCCATAAGGTATCCGATACTAGGGCAAAGAGACAGGAAAAAAAGACATGCTGCTAGTTCATCTTACACAGCGTGTAATAGCTATCACCCACTAAAGATAACAGTTCCATATCAACTATGTTTGCTTCAACATGACCACATGCCCTGAAAAGATGCCTCCAGATAAACCCATATTTAACACCATTGATGACAAATTTCTTCCCAAAATAACAGCACCAACTTCATGACATTAAGCCTACATGTAAGTAACACACACTGATACTTAACTTTAGCTCCAAGTGATTATTCCTCAAATAAATATAGACATAACTCGCAGATTCCATAATGAGCTCCTTGTGATTAGCCGTATCGCCATCGACGCGTTTGCATGCACATCTCTATTTAAAAACAAAACCTGAAATTGGAGGCCTATCATACCTTGCATAACTGAAAGCTTGAACTCTGTCTGTTGGATCATCGTTGGATGCTATTCAAAACTACAATCTGGGTTAGTAGGGGGCAAAGTTACAGACTAGCTTGGGAGCGAGTGAGTGATGGAGTGAGTGTTGAGAAACCCTGGCTGTATTACTGCATCATGATATTCTGATATTGAGGTCCAGTACTTCTCAGGCTAAAAATCATATTTATCCTTACCCCTAACCTTAAAACTGGAAGACATATCATATATTTCATGTAGCATTTGTACAAAGGACAACTCTCACCAAAACCTTTACCACTAGTTGACATAAAAATCTATTAAATTTGCTGCAATAAAGAAATATTCTTTTAGACAAGTGTGTAACAGATCACAAACTTGTTAGTAAATAAACCTATGTTCTTAAGTGAATCATTATTCATAGAAGGAATTATCTGCACTTAACATTTGTATGGTCTCACTCAGAGCCGTGTATTGAGTCCATCCACAATTCACCAGTTTTGGGAAATTTCACCCTAATAAGGTCATGTAATCCCACAAAAATCCTGTTCTTAACACACAAAAATCCCTGACTTTACACTCATTTTAGCCCACTAGGTGCTAGTAGTACTTGGTGAATTTTTGCATGAAATGGTTCTTAAACTTCTTGAACACTTTATTTAAGTACTGACATGTGTTAGTTCAGTAGGCATATATTGCAATGCATTGTGGGATTGATTCAAAATACCCTCTGGGTCTCACTCATAGATTTAAAAAGGAGATGTCGTACACTCGTGTTGGAGAATAGGCGGCCACCGTAACCGTGTTTTGAAAATTATAAATATTCATTACGGTCATCCATTCGAAACACGCACGCGTACGCGCTGTAACCTGTTGGCCTGGAAACGGTACATCGTTCTATGCAAATGCTGAATATATGAATAAATTGGTACACCACGCTATGGAAATCAGGTAATATATGAATAAATTGGTACACCACGCTATGGAAATAAGTACGCACTGCGGGAAAAGATGGTTATGGCTTTTGAGCTGGCGTTTGCTATATAGTGAGAAATCTGTGGTCTCACTATAATAGGCTGACCTCATAGAGATATAGATTAATACAAGGCTTGAGATCAGACATCCATCTTAATTCAACAAGTTGACTGGCAGATGCTTAAATGTTACCGCCCAAGCCCATTGTACCTAAAACTTACAGCATGAAAAAATGATTTTTTTTTTGTTGATTTCGCCAGGTGACCATCGGTTTTTTAATTGAATCATTAGGCCATTTCATGGTAGTTTGTTCAGAAGGTAACCATCACAAAGCTCAGGCTACATATTTGCCAAGCAGAGTTCAATTGGCTTCCAACATAGTAGTGGGTATAGTATTCCAATTTATGTCGTTGTGCTATGACGTTTGGTGAAATTGAAAAACTTGCTTAAAGTATTTTTGTGGATTACAACTTGAGGATTAGCATAAATTAATTAGTGTAGTAGGTGTTCCCAAATTCACTTTCAGAAATTGATTGAAAATAGGGCTGGCTCATAATCTGCAAGTTGAACATTTGGTTCAACAAAGATTTCACACGATCGTGAACATGGCGCCCACGATGTCCCAAAGCACTGCCACTGATGCCCTGGACCGACGCTAAATTCTGGTAGCTGTTGGTGGCCGCGATTGGCTTTTTCCATGAAATTAGGCCTAAATGTAATCAAAACTAAGGGCAAAACTAGACAGAAAACAGAGACAACAATGCCAAAGTCCAAATTCTTTGAATGATTCTGCTACATGTACAGTAAATGTACCTTCATACTCAGTTGTTTACAAAAATAAGTTGCATTGCAATTGGTGATACTAAGCCAGAAATGCACACAGGCAGGTCACTTGTTATGATGGCTTACACATCTTTGTTCCAACCATCGTATGGGCATGTTTTACGATGAGGGGTCCAAGATCTTCCCAGATTTTACATAAATGTGTAATTTCAGTATCAGATGTAATTTTGGGGGATTTTACCAGTTTTAAAATTGGAAAGTTCTTCTGAGCCAGACACACTCCCAAAGTAAATTGGGCAAAGTAAATGTAATTTTTTTTAACCTAAAATCCTGTTTTCTTTCCCCTTACTGCAAGACTTCCAAAGTTTTGATGGACACCATATGTCCATCAAAAGTAACATTCACAACAAACATGATCATTTTTTGATAATATAATTATGTATTTTAGGTGCCCCCAAACTATTCCGATCAAGACAGTTTTCAAACTATCCTGTTTCAGAATAATTACAAACAAAATCCTGTTTTTCAGGCGAATATTAACATTTTGATGACAAAAATGTGGAACATTGGTGTCCATCACAAAGTGTAACATTCACTCTTAAAAAGTCTCATATCTTGACAACTACTTCGTGCAGGCAACTCAAATTTCTAACCAGATTTTTGCTTTTGTGAATTTCTTGTGTTTGAATATGTAAAACCAACTGATAAGTGGTAAACAAATTATACTGAAAAATGTGTTTTCTTCTCACAAAGGCCCAAACTACTGACCCCTCTCTCTTAATACGTGCCATGTGCTAATTTTGGGTATAGCATACAAGAGGGAGAGTAAACTGGGGGAAGCCTTATGAGCTCCCTCAAACTTTGTGTCTTCTAATATGCAATCTAGAAAATTTCACAAAGACTTTTATTTTTAACATCGATTCATGTTTTTTCATAACTGCAAATTGAAAATATTGCCCAAAATATTTAACCCATAGGATTTAATATGAAGTTTTACAAATTGTGAATTTAATGGTAAAAATTGCAAAGGGTCAGTACCAAATAAACATCTTGCTATACTCCAGTTAGTATATACAGCAATCAAATAAAAATTGTGAATTAAACAGTAAAAATGTCAGTTGCCCCCCCCCCTTATTTTCAGTTGAAAATCAAGGTTTTTCTAACATTTCAATTGTTTTGAAGGACTGTAAAAATCAGTGCAATCGCAAGTATATTTTATTGAAAAAAGTTTTTAAGCAAACAAACAAAATACAGACTTAGAAAAAGTGACTTTGATACTTTTCCCTGCATGAAAATCTAGAAAGACAATAAATTAAAGGAAATTTCCATAATTTCAGTTGATTCTGATGGTGTCTTTTGATAACCGATGTTATGAGCAAATACCTCTTTCTGTTGGGAAGGACACATCGAAATAATATATTGACCTGGGATAGCAGAAGCCCAAACAATGCCTGCAGCATCAATATAACATAATTTAGTCACTTCTATGTATCTCAGTCTCAAAATAATTAACTGAGCACAAGCAATCTTTAGGGCAACTTGAGTGGCCTAATTTTGTATTTCTATTCCGGACAGCACTCGAGTTATCTGGATGAAAATGCTTGGTTATTTCTTAAGAGTTAATTATTTCAATTGAAAATAAAAATTGGTTTGTATTTGTTTGTATCAATCATTATTTTATTTGCTGTTACTTTCATTTCATAGCAATCTAGCAAACACTTAATTTTTCATTAAAATTAAAATCCATTTTTTCTCAATAATATTTGATGAACCATTTTTCAAAAAAAAAAGAAAAAAAAGATGGTAGGATCACAAAATAAATCTTTTTAAGTCAATTGGATAGAAAAAAAGAGGAAGCAGGACATCAATGTTCCTAATTATCACATGATGTGTGTGTGTGTGTGTACTTACTAGAGCGACGTTGTGGGGTTATTTGTGTGTAAAAATGAATGTTGTGCATGTAGAGTTATTTAACGTTGTGGGGTTATTTTTCTTGACGTTGTGGGGTTATTCATACAGAGTTACTACGTTACTTTATGTCCTATAACAGAATAAACTGTAATCTAGTATTGAGGCTTATTCCGTAAAAGAGTAGAAAAGAGGATTTTTCTAGTTCAGTATCTTATAGTGCATTCGGCGGGCAATCGAGAGGGCTATGAAAAATTAGTAGTTTAATAAAAAAAAAAAAATACATCGGTCCTCGGACCCAATGTGTCACCTGCCGTCGAGTTAGTGAATGATAGGACTAAAATGACCTTGACCTGATACTGTGACCTTGACCTCATCAACAAAAGGAGGGACTCATGTTGCACCTATGACTTCAGTTTGGTTCCATTTGAACTTCAAACTTTTCAAATGAGGTCAATTTACATTTTTCAGCCGATTTTACAATTTTGGAACCTCACAATGGCCTTTGACCTTGGATGCGACCTTGCCCTCATCAAAAAGTGGGGGGATGCCATGTTGAACCTGCGACCCAAGTTGGAGTGTAAATACCAAGTATGAGGAGATTACAGGCAAATGGTAAACCCTGTTTCACAACAGACAACAAACACAGACAAAAAGACAACAACAGTGGACAAAGTGATCCCTATGTGTCTTCCTGCCTTAGGGCAGGCGACACAAAAATGACAAAAAGGTTTTGAACAAAAAATAAAATTCTCAAAAGGGTCTAAAAACGTGTCTTTAAGAAAAAAAAAATTATTATAATTATATTGAGTAAAGTGTTTTTTAAAGAAAATTTTAAAGTAGCTAAAAGTGACTTTTTAAGAGATTTTGTAGTATAAATAACCCAAACAAGTTGCTCTTTTATGTGTGATGTTGTATGTGACATGTGAATATATATATATATATATATATATTATTATATATATATATAATATATTATATATGTGTGCTGTGTGTGTGTTGTGTGTTGTGGGTATGGTGCATGATGGCTTTTGTCAGACACATACTTCCAAGACCATAATACACAAGAAAATTCTTATGAACAAAGGTCCTCGGAAGTTAAACAACTTAGGTCCTCTTTAACAATTGCAGTTTATTCCAATTTAACAAAGGCACTATGACACTACAAGCTAACAAGGCGGGTCGCGAACAAAAAGGTCCCCCGCTCTTCGCAGTATAGGTAAGGAGGGGAAAGCGCAATTAACTTAAAGATCACAGGAGGATTGTTGAGGAAGCCAGAAGCAGAGAGGATCATACATAGCAGTCAGTTTGGCAATACTTGGATGACCCCAGGGCCTTGAAAAAATCTGGTATCAATGTGACTAAAGTTAGACAATGGACCATTTGTAGTTGTTTGGACCTTGGATGGCCCAAACATGACCTTGATTGAAATGACCTTCAAAATGTTTCAGCACTAATATTGACCACACCGTCCAAGTTTCATGACCATACAACAATTTGCAGTGATTTGCCCCTCAGATGACCCCAGATGACCCAGAAGATGAAAACTGAATTGAAAATTGGCCATCAATGGACTGGTGCCCATACACCTACATAGTGATTTGACCTTGGATGACCCTGAGTGACTTGAAATGACCTTAAAAAGTGTTCAGCACTTGAATGTTGACCACACCCAACGAGTTTCATCATCAACCACATGAGAGAATTGACCTGAATGACCCATGTGACTTGAAATGACTTTGACATTTTTGGACACAAATGTGAGCACCCACCAAGGTCCATCATCCTACCACAATTGAAAAGATTTAAAGCAATTTTTGCCCACATTTGACCTTTGACCCATGGCAAATGACCAATCTCCGAACTCATCCGTGCCTACTAAGATGGACATCCATGGTGCAAAGATGACACCCACCCTGCTGTTAAATCAAAAGATATAGTGTTTTGACAAGGTTTATTACAGCAATTTGGCCCTAATTTGACCATATTTTTGACCTCATTTGACCTGGACCATGACACGACTCACTTGGATCCCACCCAGCGCCTACTCGAACTTATAAATCTATGTTGCAAATCTGGACATCCACGCTGGCTTAGTTCCAAAGATATCGCGTGGGACGCCACACACGGACGAGGAGCACAGTCCCCCTTCGCCACCACCAAAGTTGGCGGCGGACCAATAAGGGTTGTTTATGGTTAGGCCCCTCCCCCCCCCCCAAAAAAGTTTGTCTCAGAAGAAATGTGAAAATGCAAATTATGCAAAATGCTGTTTAAAGAAAAATGCTAATCAGCAAATGCAGGATTTTTTAAAATCCATGAAATTTAAATTTAAAAGTTTTTTCAAATTTTTGCGGCCACTTCGAAATTTTCATTTTTTCTGAAATGCGCTAAAAGACCCAAGTTTAAACAAAATGTGGGCGGTCTTCTGAGACAACTTTATTTTCATGCCATACCAGAAACAATTTTAAATATAGTATCTGGACAGGCTATTGTAATAACACAATTGCACTCGCAATATACCATATGGTTAATTGCCAAATGTGTCACTGACTCACTGGTCAACAAGATGTAAACAACTATTTATGCAAGAATTGATGCCATTTTTACCTAATTGATCTATTTTTGGTAATAGAACGACATACAGAGTCCATGTTTGGGTTATCATTAGTTGTCTATAATCCGTATCTCTACTTTTTTATATGTCAGATTGTTGATTCTCAACAATCAGGACGATGTTTGAGCCTGAGCTTGCCATTCTCAACCATTGGACTGACGACCCAGTTCAAGTCCACACCAACCCTCACACCTTTCTCTTGCTTCTCTTCCTTTATTCCTCTCTTCTCTCCCAGGAAGGCAGGATGGGAGTGAGAGTTATACATGTACATTTCCTGAAATCATCTGTTCAAGTGACAAATTGGAATATGCTTTCATATTTTATCGCTGTTTTTCCCAACCTTGAAAGTTTTGTTTTAATGTTATTACCAATGAAAATGAAATGGTGGAATTAAACCAAGGCAACCACAAGCTTTCAAGCATAAATCATTTTAAATTAAATTCTCAGTTGTTAAATCATAGACCTCAAACTTTCCAAGGTTTTCATTAGTTAGATATGCCATACGTGTAGGGTAAAACTTGTAAAACCTGCTACCAGATCTTCAGAGTTCAGACTTTCACAATGTTGAACCTTAAAGGTCCAACAAGCAATTTCATATCAGGTGGCCCTTAAAAATTAAAATCCCTGATTCTTGCACTGATGTAAAACTTCTATAAAAAAATATCCAAAAAAATCCCAATTGAAAGGATTAAGCCAAGAATTATTTCTTTAGTACAAAAATTGTGAAATTTCTACATGTACATGTAGTTTCCTATTGGAGCAACTTACTCATCAGCGGTGCCAGGTAAAATCATAAGAGGGCGAAACATTACATGATTAACTCATAGGTATTGCTTAAAATCCTTGGTTTTCCCCGAATTTTGAAACTCTCAGGCCCCCCTGGCACTGCCCCTGGCTTGTTTTATATTGAAATGTTAACAAATCAAAATAACCTTTTGATTTCTGTAGCCAATACAAGGCAAGAGAACTACATTAAATCACTGGTATAAATGACACAAATGTGCATGTCTTGAAAGTCGAAACCTCTTGTTGCACCTTTAACATGTGGAAATTAACAAGTAGAAATTGTTTTAGACCTAATATCAAAATATACTGGCATAGCAAGATTTCATAAACAAATAAATCAGCTGACTGTACATGACTTTGTGATAGGAATTTCAAGCACTGATGACCCCATTCATCAATGCATGAATAATAATATTCCCTGCTTTGTTACTCAGCTCACGTTTTATCAACCTAGTCAACAAACTTTACACTTTTTGACTAAATAATCTCAACTTCAGGTATGCATGTGCAAATTCCTATGGTATTTGGACCATAAACAATAGGATCCAATCGTGCTGTTTATGGCTCTGAAGTTTTAAAAAAGGGGTAGGAGTTGCAATGTGTTTACCTGTCTTTGGTAATTCCATTTTTCTTTTTGTCAAATTTGTTGACACAATTGCATGCCACTGAAAGTGAAGCACAGAGAATTAATGATACCCATTATGCCCAAATTTGTTCCCCCAGTGCAACAATTCTACCCTATTCATCAATACACGCAATTTGTTCAAAGCTATTCCCTACTTTCATGGCAGCTGTGGTATTTAATTATAACCCTAACACTGCAGGCTGTATATTGATCACAATATACCACAACTTTCATCATACTTGCACTTCCATAGACCACAAACTGCCACAAAATTTGATTGTGGTATATTGTGGTGTATGCTTAGTAGTTAGATAAATCATAACTATACCAAATTGGAGTAACTCATCATATACTACAATATACCACAGTAATAAACAAAAAGCTGCACCATAGGCCACAATGTACAGGGCTGCCAAGAGAAGTTGCGGGCCCAGGGGAACCTTGGTGTTACAGGCTTACATGGGCGCGGGTCGGGTGCGGGATGTATGTGAATGTACCACACTTTCAGGACCGGCGGAAGCAAATTGAAAGTGGTGCGGCGGGCTAATGAGTGTCCGTGAAAGCATAGCAGATATACAGAGCGTACGATATAACGGCGTGCGTATTTTTGGCCCGAAATTATTCTCCCAGGGCCTGAGACGAATATCCCTAACAGAGATCGGAAGCAAAGCTGTAGTCCATTGTTAACAGCTCGAGCGTATCGAACCAGGTCTGTTTCGGCTTGCAATGACTTGGCCGCACGGTGGCGCTGTGAGCACCCGTAGTTTCTTTTCTTTACAAGCAAGATATCCTGGCAACATCATGCACTTTGCCCATTTTGTGGCATTAATCTTCAATCATGACCTACACTTACTTATAATTAATTATTAGGACGGCTCACATACCACTTTTATGGTTTGGCCATGTCATCAATAACTTATTTCTTAAGACATAAGTCAAATTCAATTAAATGTCCCATTAGATCCTATTCTGTGTTAAAAAATAATGAGTTGAAGAAAAACGCGTCAATTTGTTTCAATTCTTGTGATACTTGAAAGAAAAATACACATTTTAATTAAATCAGTATACTTCGCTCACCCGTAAGTCTATGGCACTTGTTGGCGATCATTATACACTAGCATCAGATTAATCCCACTGATATCCTAGTCTAATTGATACACTTCAAACATTGAACAACGCACCCGTCATTGGACCCGGCGGTATTTATTAACTCTCGCTTGTAACAAAATTTCCTCAGTTGTACAATTCGCCTATTTTTTAGAGCTAACACTGAGGATACAGCCATGGCTAACCAGCCGGGGAGTGGCAGGGGGGGCATGACTGCCCCCCCCCCCCCCGGACAACCAAAATGGGGACGGAAAGCGAAGAAATTGGACGCAGAATAAGTGGAAATAGGGTCTAGACCGCGACCGAAGCGAGCTGGAAAAATGGGAAACTTCTTGAGTCTGCCCCCCCCCCCACCCCGTCGGCTCAGTCTGTTATCCTGCCTGGATCAACTTTCAAAAGTGATGATAAAGTGACTGACTTTTAGAAAGAATGCCAGCCCTTTATATTTTAAAATTCTCTCCAATTGAAATCAACCTATTTTTGTCAAATGGCTATTATTTTTTGGAAATTTGTATGCAAGTGATTCAAGTGTATGCGTCCGCTTTGGGGGTTCGTTTTGCGATGATTGAAATATTCTCCCCTTCATTTTCAGAGGGTAAACCCCTCACGCCAAACTTGCAAGGTGGTCATGTTAGCACTTGAGTAGATCCTACTCTCACGAAATGGAACCCTTGCAATTGTTCCCTTTCCAAAACACATTTTCCCATGAAAATTTTGGATGGTAACGAAATTATTTTATAATGCATGAAGCAAAATCAAATTGTTTTAATTTTTGCCTGATGTAATGCCCGCAATGCAGCCATGTGCCGCGTAAGCGATGCGTGTAGGGTGTGGTCGCAATTTTTGGTAGTATTTATTTCCAAGGCATATTTTCTACTTATAGTTGATAGACCCTATTTACAAATTGCAAGTTAAAGCCCTACGGACTGAAAAAGATAAACGGGGTAAAGGCTAGTTTTCTGAATGAAGCACCGGTCGAAAACTTTGGTGTACGGGCGGTTTCATGCATGCGAGTATACAATATTGGTGGCAACGTTCAATGACAAATTGTCGTCATTTCTCAAATCTGCAGAAGCCCTGCCACTGAATTATGTCCCTGTAAAGTGTAATCACTTTTACAACCGTGCGTAGCGCTTAAATTTTTCGAAAAATCTTATGGCGTTATTTTTTCCAATGTTCTACGTAACAGGGCAATTTTTTTCTGTGTTTCCACGGCAATTTTTTTCCCTCTTATAATGTTTGGTAAAGCTTTTTTAATGGTAAAGTGGAAAAGGTTTTTTTTTTTTTTTAAGTTTTTTGAATTTTTAAAAAACTTTCACTCCCCTTCCCTGAAGTCTAACCTGTGTTTTTCTAGACGGCTCTCGTGGTTAATGTTCATGGAGAGTTCATATACTCCAGCGACCGAGGAGTGGTGGTTCCCCCCCAATGTTCGCTCTCCAAAACGCTTTTTTCAATATGAAATTTATACGAAAAAATAAAAATATAGTCGATTTCTTTTGATTAATGACGTTACACAGTCATCATGATCATATGTAACGTGATCGTGGAGAAGTTCCTATATCAATCGACATGTTGGAGTTCGTACGGGGGTGAGTGCGGGAGGCTCGAATCCTTTGCAATGTTCGCTTTCTACAACATATTTTCTCATGCAATTTCACAATTTGAAATATGTAAGTGTCCCATATACATATTGAATCAAAACAATACATCGGTCCTCGACCGCTTGTGTCGCCTGCCGTCGCGGTTTAGTGAATGATAGGCCTACCAATGACCTTGACCTTGATATGTGACCTTTTGACCCTCATCAACAAATGAGGGATCCCATGTTCACATGATTCAAGTTTGGTTCCAATTGCACTTCAAACTTTCATATGAGGTCAATTTTACATTTTTAGAGCCATTTTCCAACTTGACCTCACATGGCCTTTGACTTGGTATGTGACCTTTGACCTCATCAACAAATGAGGGATCCCATGGTGCAGCACCTCATGATTCAGTTTGGTTACATTGACCTTCACCTTTTCATATGAGGTCAATTTTACATTTTCAACAGTCAGCCTATTTTACACTTGACTCACATGAACCCTTTGACCTTGGCATGTGACCTTTGACCTCATCAACAAGTGGGGGATGCCATGTTGCACCTGTGACCCAAGTTTGGTTTTAAATCCTCAAAGTATGTTGCTATTACATACAATGCAATGTTAACCCTTTTTTCACGACAGACATCAACAGACATCAACACCAGACAACAACAACAGTGGGACAGTGGATCCCAATGTGGTCTCCTGCCTTAAGGCGGCGGCGAGACACAATCAAGGCAGGCGACCCAAAATTGGCATGAAAAACACAAAATTTTAAAACACCTGACTGTTTACTTATTGGGGTTTGAGTCATATATTGCCACCCATAATTTTCCTTCAATTCAAACTTCACAACTAAATAACGGTTTTCAACACTCGATGGAACTAAAAATTCAAGAAAAAAAATGTGGGGTCACCGATATCAACATTGAGTTAAAAACCAGTACAAAATACACATGGTTTCGCCAAAATTAACTACAGAAGTCTATGGAAAATCATTTTTCAAGACATTTTTTATTCTAGATAAAAATGTTGCATAATTTTGTTGTATTTTTTATTTAATTGCGCACTCATGTCAGCTTCTAAAAAACAATAAAACATATTTTCCTAATCTGCATATTTTCGGCTATGCTATGCTGAAAAATGAAGGAATTTGGTGAAGAAGAAGAGAAAATGAGGTAGATATGAACGATTTCGCGGCTGAACATTTACCCATTCCAATGAGATTTTCAGTTACATATTTTGTCTGAATATGATGACAGAAAATAAATCGCCACGAAAACCTTTAATAATCACATCATTTTTTCACCACATCCTTAATTTTTCAGTATAGAAAGTCGACAATAGGCAGATTAGGAAAATATCAACTGCGTCACATTGAGTCAACAGGGTAGAGGCCAATTTGTGTTTTTCAAGCACAATTTTTTTATTCACTCTGTATAATGCTTGGAAGAGCTCCATATGGTACCCCCTTTTAAAATCTACAGGAAACAAACAAAGATAGCCCTGCACTGAAATCGGGCCTATAACTCCTTATAGGTGCAACAAAAGATTTTGGGACATCCAATATGTGTTGACATGTAGTGATTTCGTATGGATAAGACCCTAATATATTGCTTACCTTTGCTACTTATTTTGCTACAGAAATGCATTGAAAGTGAAAACAAAAGTGATTTTGGTTTGCTTAATTTCAATGATAAAAACATAGGCCTGTAAAACATAGTCAATTCGAAATTTTACAATATTTGTCCAAAGAAAAGGTTTCTCAGATTGTTCATTCACATGGGTATTTTGATAGAAAGCTGTACATTAGTGCAGGAAATCATAATATTCATATTTTTTCGGGACACACTGTATGTGAAATCTCTCGTTGCATCTTTAACCGCGCGTAGCTCGAAAAATTTTGTAATAAATTCATGGAGTACAAAGTATATTTGTATAAAGTATAGCAGTGGCTAAGTGTAATTGTCGATTTGGCAACGGCTGCCCTACCCTGGATCCGCCACTGATTATTACCTAATTTTTGAATACCCATACTTTTTAAGACAATCGAAACTTTCAATTCCACCTTTTGCACGATCTCCCTTCCCCTCTTTCTCTCTATCGCTCCCTATCTCCCCTTTTTCTCTTTCTCTCTTTCTCTTTCTTCCTTTCTCTCTCTTTCGTCCGTTATCCTATCCTTTCTTCCTTTTCCTCTCTTCTTCCTTCTCCTTTCTCTCTTCTTTTTTTTTCTTTTTGCTCTCAAAAAGTGGTGCGGCGATCGCCGCACCCGGCGCATAGCTTGCCGCGGCCCTGACTTATGACAATGATAAGATCACATACACAAACGAACCACAAAAATATTGCAGGTTCTGTAACTATCATATACCACAATATACCACAATATTACCTTGTGTGCTTTTTTTGTGGTGTAGAGCCTTGTTAGGGGTATTGTTTTAGGAATTTTAGCCTACATGTATGCCGTGCTATCATACATCACAGGCGACAGCATTATTTTAAGTAGAAAAATACAGCAAGTAAACTTGCATCATTCCCCAGGCAAGATGGCAGTCTGGCACATGAGCTCAGATGACCTTTGACCTTGGTCCATGACCTTTGACATCATGAAGGAACCCCTATTGCATCTGAACCCCTATTGCACCTGAACCCCTATTGCACCTGAACCCCTATTGCACCTTAACCCCAAGTCTGATATAAAATTGGATCGATTAAGCTCAAATTAATTGGTCGATTAATATTGGGCGTAAATCCAATTTTATCATTATCATGTTTTGGATCCGATATTTTCACACACTTGGACTCCTGAAAACATGATAATGGTTTTAATTGGACTTCCAAATTTTCAAAGACAACCTAAAAAACGAAAACCTAACTAAACTGGAACACTGAATTCACACACACACACATACAGACAGACAGAAAGACAGACTTGAGCACTCTTGCAAAATCCCCCTTCTGCTTTTCAAGCCTGAGGGATAACAACAAGGCACATTTTTTCCACCCCTGAACATGGGCAATCCCTTTTATTGCTGCAAATTTCAGAGTCTTACTTTCTTCCCTATTTATAGCTTCAGCTATCACTTGTAGTTAAATTTTGTGATCTTGAAGTGCTAATTATGACACTCAATGATGATTGATTTCATAAATCCAATTCCTGTTCACGTACACACACATACATTTATACAGACACACGCACAACAGATTGCAAAGTGGTCCTGCCAGCTATGCTGGCAGCCCACAAAAAACATATGACATGGCCATGGTTTCAGATTTGAGTTTAAAGGTGCAATGAGAGATTTTGAGACACCCAAATATTGTGTCATAATAGTAATTTCATATAGATTAGACACTCAATAGATTTCTTACCTTATATTTAGCTACAAAAATGTCTTAAAAGAGAGAAAAAAAGATGATTTTGATTTGCTTATATTTCAATATAAAACACAGGCTGAATTTCATATTTGCTCCTATTCGAAATTAGAAATTTCACAATATTTGAACCAAAGAAACATTTCTCAGCTTATTCCTCTCAGATAGGACATTTTTGATTGAAAGCTTTACATTAGGGCAAAAATCAGAATTTTCACATTTTTTAGGGACACCTGTTATTTGAAATCTCTCGTTGCACCTTTAAGTTTTACTGCCATAGTTTGAAAAAAATAATTTTGGGGAGAAATAACCTTATTTAATTTCTAGGATGTCATGTCAATTCATAGGGTAGAATTGTATGTAGATTATGATTTTTTTTTTCTTCAAAACTCTGTATCACACACCATTTTGCTACAAAATATGGATTTGTGGCCGATTTTACCCAAAAATCACACTTTTCGGGTGATTTTCACCCACCAACTTTGTATACAATGTAAATATATTTGACTGTTTATAATGTTAGTATATACTTTATATGGATTCAATTATTTGCTTTGTAATTTATTTCATAATTTGCGCGCCAGAATCATTCAAATTTGACATGTCGTTTCATGTTGTTTTCTGGACCTAATGACAGCCACATCCTATATTTAGCTCGATGATCAACAAATAAGGAGGTTGGGTTACTCTTTGCACATGGTTAGGCACGATCAAGTTTCACTAGGGACTTTTTCTATTACAACTAGATCCAATTCACCTTGATAATTGGAAGCAGTCAAATCAATCTCTCACATATCAATGATATTTTTAAGCCTATGAAAGCCGACTTTATATTTTCAAGCCTTCACAGTATTATTTAGCAAAGTAGCGATTGATGTGCATTTTGTTGGATGAGCAATATAGAACCTTGACAGCTGGTTGGCTCTACCTTGCCCTTTTGTAAAAGGCAGAAATCACTCTACTGTAACACATTATTTTGATAAAACACATTGAGGATGTCCACAAGTACCATAGTTAAGTGGATCGACCCTGACATCACCTTAAAAAATTATACCTAACAATACATGAAGGTAGAGCAACAGTCAGGACTTCCTCCCACCACCCACACAAGTTCGGTACATTCCACAGGTTTACAACATGAACATGTATCATCCTGTTATTTAAAACCTCAAAGCCAAAACAATGTTCTATTGATGTGGTGTTTGTTTTCCCTCCCGAGGATAAAACCAGAAAATATAAACCAGGCTTTTTGCAATGAGGTATTTGAGATTTGACGATAATTCTCTTAACACTAACCAGCCAAAGCAGCACAAATATACAAAAATAAACTGTGCCTTTGTGTGCAAGTTAAATTTACAGATTTCTTTTTTCGAGTAGAATTATCTGGCAAGAAGAATAACTGCACTGTACTCTGTTTCCCTACCTCCCAGCAGTGACGTCAGCACCAGATTTGATGGTCGCACCAGTAAACCGCGGGTGCTGACTTAAAGCGACGGCGTTTTACACGCACGCACAAAGACAACATATCTTGACGCATGCGTACGTAAAAGTTGCGTCAAGGTATGACATCACTGTCATAGGTAGAGAAATGGAGGTAGAGAAATGGACTATAGTTGGTTACAATACCGACAAGCCAATATGTACATGTTTGATAAATTTTGAAATATTTTGAAACTCACCCTTCCTCTTTTGGCCCTAAAGCTTGCAGACAGAGCCAGAGATCCTGTCTTCATCAGCTGCTCCTCCAGGTGAATCTCAGAGCCATCTGCGCCAGAACGATGACTCAGTTCTATGAGTTCAGGAATGGGCTGAACCTTGAGTGTGACCGACTCCCCTGATCCACGTATCATGCCAATTATTTCATCTCGAGGAGTATTCTCAATGTTGGTGCCATTAACCTCCACCAGACGATCACCTGGAAGTAAACCTGTGGTGTTTTCCTTCTGTGTGGTGCTGGGTTCGGCAAAATGAACCTGCCGCCTTATAACACCGGTTGGTCCGCGCTCTTCTACAGTGGAGCGTCTTAGCGTAAATCCAAAGCCTCCATTGGGTTGTCTGTTCAGGATCACGTCCCTAGCTCTTGGAGGCTTCAACGGTACAATAGAAGGCAGTTTCAAATCAAGATCAAAAGTTTTTTCTCCTGGTCCTGCAAGCACAGACGGTAATGGTCCCGTTTCAGGAATGGGATGAGAAATGTTTTGGATACGTCTTTCAAACTCTGCAATGTTCTCGTTGAATGCAGTGTTATCTCCCAGTACGATCTTATCATCCAAGTCCTTGGAGACGGTTCCTTCTGATATTTCCGCCGGACCATAGCTGGATTTCCCTTTCAAGATCCCTTTGGACCTTTTCCGTTTTATATTCTTGGGAGAAGTGGATCTCCTAATTTCAACAGAGTCAGTATTCAAAGACAAAGGTCGACTTGGTGGGGCCGAGGATCCACTCTCATGACTGCTGATTCTGTCATGGTTTTGTTCCAAAGAATTCAAACTGGCTTCACTTCCACTTTGATTCTCAATTTGATTTGAGTTTGTTTGGTGCAACTCTCCACTCTCGGCACTCGCCGATTTAGGAATGGAACCAGGGAATGCTCCTCGTTTTAAACTGGTTTTCTTTCCTTGATGATACAAACCTTGCTTAATTTCTTCCAATCTATTTAACTCCTCAGGGGTAAGTGGCTGTTTCTTCTGTTTCTTGTCAAGTTTTTCCTTCTCCTTCCTTTCAGTCTTTGACTCTTTTCGTTCTTTTTTCGACTCTTTCTTGCTCAGCTCCCTGTCACCTCTGTCCTTCTTTTTGAACGAAAACATGATCAATTGGATCTACTGACTTGATTCTGCATGGAAGAGTCCAGTCAATGCAGTCATGTAGAACACTGTAATAATTGATTCCAACACCCTCTCAGTATATCAATGGATGTCACTCCTGGACAAAAAATAGAGGAAACAAGAGTAAAACAATAGATGAAAGAGCCAATAATGAAGACAAGTACACACAAACTAATTTTGTGAGTTAAAGGTGCAACGACAGATTTCACATATCAGGTGTGCCGAAAAAATTCAAAAATACTGATTTTTGTCCTGATGTAAAGCTTTCCATCAAAAATATCCCCATCTGAAAGGATTAAGCTGAGAAATGCTTCTTTGGTACAAAAATTGTTAAATTTTTAATTTCATATAGGAGCAAATACGAAATTCAGCCTATGTTTTACATTGAAATATAAGCAAATCAAAATCACCTTTTTCTTTTTTAAGACATTTCTGTTGCCAAATAGAAGGTAAGAAATCTATTGAGTGTCTAATCTATATGAAATTACTAATATGACACAATATTTGAGTGTCTCAAAATCTCTCGTTGCACCTTTAATTTCTTTCCATACATAATAGCTATCCCAAACAAAACAAGCCATATTGTTTATTAGCACTTATCACAATATATACATCTATCCTTTTTATCGGTCACGTAGCGACAGTATATTACTTTTACTCGGGCCCTTTTTGGGTCGTTTTTGTTCGCGGATCTCCGTAAATGTAGGGTAATTTCGGCCGGTGAAAATGGTACGTACAAATTACTGTCATGGTGGTGTTTGACCCCTGGAAATTTTCGGTGTAATTTTTTAGTTTAAAGTTTTTTGGTGTAAAAAAACAGTGTTTCTTGTAAAATTTGTTTGTTTTTATATAAATGGAAAGTTTGGGTTTGTTTACTGGATTTTGAAGTATGTATGAGATCAGCTATCGCTGTTTTAAAGATGAATCGGAAAACTGCGTTTTCCAGAGTGCGTTTTTTTTTTTTAAATCGCGTATATTTGTAGTGAAATTAAATGTTGCTGCCAAAAAGGAAATTAGTGACGGTTTAGCGATTTGTAACGTAGGGTAAGTGGGTAAGTACATGGTGGAAATAGCATTCAGCAGGGGGGTACAGTTACATGGAAGAGCTTTCTGATGAAATTAACCAATGATATCATTGTTGCAGAGCACGAAGGTCAAACCTCACTCTAATTTTTATGTGGCATTTTCCCCCAATGATTGTGTTTGTGTTTTTTAGCTGAAATCGTTTTGTAGATGATAGATACTGTATCTCCCAATACGGTACCTCTTTCTCTGAAGATCGGCAGAAGTTATTACGTGTTTACATTGAAAAATACCCAAAATGCGTTGCGGTAACACTAGCGAAACGTTATATAGCTAATTGGCGACGCAAATGATCGGCCTACCCCAATGGCTCTATCGATTGATTCGTTAAAATAGGACTCGTCGGTCTGGGTTCGAATTCCACTTTGGGCTGATTTTTTTTCTTTTTCTCATTACATATCCATTGTTCTTTTGTTCAACTGTCTATATTTTGCAAGTGGTCACAGACCGTTATTTAACTTACGAATATTCATCAGACCATAAACAGATTTCAGGAAAAGGTCTCTGGACTCTTTTGGAAAAAAAATAACAGTCAAATGAATATTCATGACTTAAAGCAATAACAGCACATATTTTTGAAGAGCACCCTTAATTTTCTAAAAAAATTGCAGAATTATATTGGTAATTGGCTAGTAAACTATACTTGTGAATGGTAAAGTTCAAACTTGTCATCTATGTATCGCAAAACAAGGAATTTTGTAATTAGGATAATTAATATCAGATCCCGATAATAATTCAGTGGCTGCTGGAAATATCCTTCCAATATGAAATAGCCAGGAAATAGTACCATGTACACGTGTCTACACCCATCCACATGTTGTTCGCTGGATCAGGCAAGTCAACTTAACTTAAATAATTTTTGTGAGGTGGCACTATTTCAAAATGAACGGGCAGAAATTTGTACTTTATCATTACAAAACAGTCAGGCAAGAAGTTTGACTTTCTATTAGAAAAATACAAAATCTGCTGTTTTCCATGCAAATACAGGCATTCCAAGTGGAAAGGCAAAATCCACACATAACATCCCATGTCATTTTCCGCGATCGTGGAATATCCTGGACCCCACGACAAGATTGGCGTTAGACTCAAGCAATCATACAATGTTACAAAACATTTGGTTTTAATTCAGAAAAAAATATAACACTGCTTCAACATGTTCTTATAATATAAAATCAGATTAAGTTCTTGTCTCCATGTCATCCAGTAGAAAAGGCACAGGACTTATGATCAATGAAATTGATTACGTGTTTCGTTTATACTGCAAAAAATTCAAATTCAATGACGACTTATTCGAATTCACTCAAAAGTAAGTTGCTAAAAAGCAACTTACGAATTCTACTTTTTGAAGTCGTATCAATTACGACTGCGCGTGTTCACACTTTAGGAAAAAGTGAAATCGATGACGACCAAATCAAATTCACTTCGACTTTTGGCCCAGTGTAAACCGGGCTTTTGTCCTAATTGCTTCATCGACACAAGCGACAACTGGGGAGCTGTTATGGGCACAATCTAAGTGCTGATAGGATTGTGTGCTTAGCCAGCTGCCACCTAGATGAAGCGAAATGATTGTGACGATATCCTAATGTGCTGTCGGGGTAGTGGAGTAATGCTCGCTGTAAAAAACGGTGAATTTCCAATAACGGTCATTTAGATTGAAATATTGTGACCAAAAATTAGCCTTTAGTCAAGTCTTTATCTGTAACCGTTCGATATGCGTAAGAGCGCCTTCCTACCGTTAAGTCTTTCAAAAAGACTAGCACTCGGGTTACACTGGATTAGGGCTGGGACTTTGGGGCGGGCATTCGGGTACCCGCCCGACCTTGACTTACCCGGTCTGAATTCCAGTCACAGTTACCTGAATGTCAAGTTTCAAAAGTTCAAATCTTTTAATTTTGACACTGCCTATGAATACAATCTGCTACTACAGCCACATGGCCCAGAGGGTGTATTGAGTCCATCTCGCAATGCACCAGTTTTGGGAAATTTCACCTCAATAAAAGGTATGTGAACCCACTAAAATCCTATTCTTAACACATAAAAACCCTGACTTTTACACTCATTTTAACCCACAAAGCATAAGTACTTAGGTAATTTTTAGCATGATCATGAAATGGCCTGTGGTCCTTAAAGTAAACACTTTTTATCCTGAAGTACTAATGTTTTGTACTCTACAATATAAGCATGTTGCAATGCATTATGGGATGCTTAATCACCATCTGCACATTATGTCCAGTTTGGCCATGGCCCAGAATGGACATATTGAGAACTAATTAACCCATGACCCTTCAAATTTCAAAACTCTCAACTCCACTCTGCTACATTTCCCTTTGGGAGTGCATGTGAAGGGCCACTGCACTCTAAAAAAGACGTAAATGAAATTAGGTCGGTTAGACTGCAACTATATTTTTACTGGTGAAGAATTTTCATGGGCTAGCATAAGGGTTTTTGATGCAATAAATAATGACAAAAATTGGTTGCTAAAACTTGGGTGAAAATAATGTGAAAGCTGTCTGAGAGTCAAACAGATTTTGTGCAGTCAATTGGTAATTGCAGTGATCAGGGGTACCCGAAACCCGCCCGAAAAATTACATTGAGTACCCGGGTAGATAAATACCCGAAAGTCCCAGCCCTACACTGGATGTTGATGCCGATTTGAATTCACTGTTGGCATTTTCTTACCCCCTGCTGATGGCAGCATTTATAATGATGATTGTCAATCATGCTGTGAGCATTCTGTTGGAAGATACGTGGTGTCGTTGTGCATTAACAAAAGCATGGCTAGAATGCTTGATTATAAATTGACATTATTATCTGTAAGAGATCAGACGATTAAAAAACATACACAAGTAGCGCGTAGCAGGGGGCAAGGGACACGTACCCTGGGCGCCACCTTGGGTGGGGGGATAAAATTGACACAAAGAAAACTAGAATTTCACGGTTCTCGGCTTTCGCGCTCGCTATATTCAAAGAATATAAGCTGTGGGCCGCTCCATGACCTTTGACCTTGGCACATGACCTTTGACCTCATCAACATATGAGGGATCCCATGGTGCACCTATGACAGAAGTTTGGTTCCAATTGAACTTCAACTTTTCAATTGAGGTCAATTTTTTAAAAAACTTTTAAAAAAATTTTAGTGACACACACACCCTCACATACATCATACATCCACACACACACACATCCACACACACAACGGATTGCTAAGTGGTCCTCCAGCTAAAGCTGGCGGCCCACAAAAACAGGCAGTATAGTTCATCTGCTTCAAGATAATGAGATAACTGAGAGCTCTCCAAAGGCACTCAAACATGCTAAAACTCAAGAGCTTCCAGGGGCTCTTCCCCCTGAACCCCTACTCCCATCAAATGTTCATCTGTATATCCACAGACTCAAAAGGACACTAACTAGATTGTGCTTAAAGAAAGATTTCACTGTTTACAAACACAACTTGGTCATATCATGCCATGGCTTATGCAGTAAGTGTAATTGTGTGTGCACTCTTGCACGCCAATTCCTTTGTACAGCAGACTTGATATAAACAACAAGATTGACATCCCATTCAATAGTTATCCCAATATTGATTGGGGTTAGAAAATACTCCTTGACATCTTCCTTTGTTCTCATGTCAATAATAACACAGGAACTTCTGAAACTGTGTGCACAATTTCCCATTTCTCTTGCTTTTCATGATAATAAGCATTGGAAAAAATGTTCTAAGGATGGATTTGGATTATGTGGTATCATGTCTAAGTGATTCTAGGTAAGTTGGACTCATATTTATTGTATTTAGGAAGACTGAGGCATGTAAACAAATGACATCTGGTGCCTACACTGCTAATGGGGAGACGAGATGTATACAGTGGTTTTCAATATGTATACCTTCCTCTGTGTTAGTGGGTTATATCCCAGATTCGATCTGTGTAAGGTCTAGCTTGCCCGTTAGACTCCAGCCTAGCACTTGCCTGAAGGCTCATCGCTAGCCAGAGTCGAACAGGCTCACCAGACCTTATCAAAACATTATTTTCCATAACAATGTGTCTACAGTCTTAATATATTAACCCCAACTACGGTACTTTCCATCATAACACACTTCCATATACCACAATTTAAAAAAAGCAGTGGAAAACTCCAAACATCCAAACAATCAGATGATTGATGATAACATTAAACAAAAAAAGTACATTGCATATGAAAAACTACAGTAATGCTAAAAATCGGTGAAAACTGCGGCTATATAAGAAGCCATTTAGATTGATGAAAGCTTGTCTTAGATTTTTTGGGAGATTTTTCAAATGAGCCAGGAAATTTGTTTACACAGTACATTGAAATATCAGCCCACGCAAACGTGTGCCCAAACTGCGAGTGTTCTACATTGCCTGCATTGCCGCGTATAATCAAAACGGGGTAAATATTAGGGATGCAATGGAAATGAAGTTCGAGATAGGTCAATTCTATATAGAACGAATTCCTCTCGGCTTCGGGAGTAGAATGACATCAAGATCATCCTTGCAGGTGAAGCGGAGCAGGAGATATTAATTTAATGTGCTCCACCATTTGCTAATTTCTGATGAAATAAGGCACCAAGGGAAAGTGATAATTGCATATTAGGGTGTGAAAAAAGATATATAACAGGAATACATCTTTGAAATTATTTCCTCTCAAGGTGATGGGGACAATCATTTAAAACTAAAAAACAGTGCCTGTGCAGAGCCATATTTTTTATTTGGCCTGACAACAAGGTCTCTTTGTTCAATTTTACCAAATGGACCAGGCCATTGCCTTAAGAAAAATTGACCAAAGTCCAGCTCATTAATATGCAAAAATGATATACAAGATTCTATTAATGACTTTCATTTACATAGAGATAAAACATTCAGTAACTATGTTAGCTGATCCATTTAGGTGGTTACCAACTGCACGGATAGAAAATATGCAAATAAGATGCTTTTGTGATTCCTAAGTAAAGGGCCTATGTAGAGAAAATTCCTAATTAATATGTGTAATGGAAATATGGCAAAACAATTGACTATTTTAAAATGTAAATGGCAGTGTAATGTGATAGCAAACTGACATGTGGTCAAACAGTGGGTAACCAAAACATTAAAATATCAGATGAGATCCACATGTAATTTCCTCAAGTATAGTGTATCTCTGAAAAAAGGCTTGAATTAGTATGCGTTAAACAATGAATTGCACTTTGCGGTGTGGATGCCTACATGCCTGTGAAAAAAGGTTTCACAGGAAAGTGTAGATAATAAATTTAAAGATTTGAAAAAAATATTACAAACGCACAGTACTTCTGATTTTGCTTGGAATTTTTAAGTGATGGCTCTCGAAAGACAGAAAATGGAGATTACTGTAAATGCATGTATTTTTTCAAAAGGGATTAAATGGAAAAGTGCTCCCTCAGACATGAATCTTTAGATGATCTTCTTTCTAAAAAGGGGTAGCAACGTCATGTACGTTGTGAAGATCCCAAAACCGCAATTTGAGTCAAAGATTGGTAAATTAAGGTGTCAACAGTGTCATTTAAAAGATGGTGGGTCACTGGGCACAACTTTTGTGCCAGAGAGGAAAAACAGGGATTTTAATGTATAATTTTAGACTTTATTTCTCTGTTTATGGATTTTAATTTTTACAACAGAATTGATAGATACAGGTTCAAATATAAGCTATAACCTTTCCCCTAGCCTACAAAAAATATTTTACCTGAATTTAGAATGCCAAAAATTGTCAAGTTTATGACCTTGTGGAGCATTCCACACATTTTGGAGTGCCATTTTGACATCCCTATTCAATCATACAGCCATAGTTTATGTAATTGAGATGTACAAAAACAGTTGGATCGAAGACCGAATTTTTGAAGCTCAATTTTTGAAGCCCGGGGAAATAGGTAGTGCCCAAAATATTATGATTTAGTTGAAGATAATCTCATGCGCGAGGATCCATGGAGGGGGCGCGCGCGCCCCTGGTAATTCTGCAACTTCTTTCAAAATCAGCCATTCTTGGACAAGTTAAGCCTTTCAAGTCTTTAAGCCCCTGGTAATTTTACGGTATTTTACTTTTCAAATCCTGGTCGCCCCTGACATCATGAAGAATTTTAAGTTTGACTAATGTTTAGGCTGGGAATCATGTAAACATTTCGTGCATTTGGATTTTTTTCCACGTGCATCGTGCATGTTAATTTTATTTTGTAATCAACGCACTGGCATCAGATGAGATTCCAGTAATGAAAAAAGACATAAGTTAAACAAGTTTAGAATTAGGTCATGCTAGAAGGCCAATGGGAAATTTGTTGGACAGAGACGAACACACCCCGAGTGAACTGCCTATGAGCAGGGAGAAACAGTGCACATTGTTCCAATACGTAATTTGTCAAAGAATGTGACTGACCTCCATGGAGCTTAGGAATCGGTTCTCCTAGTCCTATACTGAACTAATATAGGGACTGGGATCATGCCCAACATCATACAATGTTCAGGGCTGCAATTTCGACGCGACTCCGCGAATCGATTCGCGGATTGTAAAAGATCGCGCTCCCGAATGTTCACACGGCGAATCAGAGTTGATTCGCGTCAAGAAGAAAATTCAGTCAAGAGAAAAAAATCAGTCAAGAAAAAAATAATGTTTTGGCCTACCGATTATAAATATAGAAATAGGAGAACAAACGAAGTCTTTTGTTCTTCAAAAGGAACTCACGAAGACGTTCGAATTTATTGTCAACCAAACAAAAATATTAAGGCGAAAGTCTACATTACAATGACAGACGTCCGTCATATCTTCGATCAACCGTACTGTTTCGAAAAATCAATTAACATTGACCGACCCCAATACCAATGATCATGCCCCACATCAAAGCAATGTGTTTACCGTTTGCCCTAGTGTACCATATACAAGCAGGTTTTTCATTTTAAAACGGCAAAAAAAATTCTAAAAAACGGCACAAAAACTCTAAAAACGTACTAACATTAAGCAATATAAAAATATTAAGTTAGAAAATAACCCTTTGTCTATTTTCCATTAGTTTGATACACAAATAAAAAACAAATTGTATCAAAATCAAAGTAATATATCTAGGTAGTGGTAAATGTTTGCCTCAGTGTTTACCTTTTCAATGTGCAATGTAAACAGTGATGCAGAAAGTAGACAAGTCCGACGGTTCTGTAGCGTATGGACACAATTTCGTGAGGAAATGCGAAAATTTTAGCAGGTGAGACTGTTCAATTCTGATGGGGAGTTGCGAAAGGGGCTTAACATTGTTTTTGTGTTTTTTGACAGCAAATATGAAGGATTGCGCCACTGGTGGCGAATTCGGCAGGATTGCAAGGCTGCAGAATTCGAACATTTTGCATGTTTATGCAATAACTTGCATACGATTCTTGATTTTTGTTTCAATATCGAGTGCCTTCCTAATTAAGTACAAAATATTAAGAAAATGAAATCAGAATCCCAAGCCTTAGAATATTGATTTTTGTTCTGCCCAAAGTCGCTTCTGCAGTCTGCTTTTAGAAGTCTATGCTGTGCATGTATGAGGAACTGAGTACTCTAGATCTGAAGAGATCATTTGTTAATTTCTCATCAGTAGTGAGTAAAAAGCAACTCAACGTGACTAATACTTGGAGTTGAATATTTAAAGGGTTGTCTTAGAAAGTAGTTAAACTTGTAGTGGTCGTGTGCCTCAGGAGTGGTCACATTGTCGAAGCACGTAGGCTATCCAGCTTAAAAAGTATATGGTTTTTAACAACAATTGTTAAGCATGTACTTCTGCATTCTGTATGTAGATTTCTAACAGATAAAAATACCTGGTAATAACTGTAAGTTGCCAAACAGATTAATTTAAAGCTGGGGAATCAATTAATAATACTTAGAATAATAATAATCTCACCGAAGTAGGTCTGAATCAATTGATTCTCGCAAAAATTACTGGCGAGAATCAAACATGATTCCCGCAAGTTACAACGAACTTGCACCCCTGAATGTACTTCTGTGGTGGACTCATGGTATCACTTGGCCGAAAAAAACGAGGGCAGCAATGATGCAGTAACCCATCAATTGGGATGGTTAGGATGCATAGTTGTTATTAAGTTTGGAGTCATCACTTGAGTGTTGTGGTTCCTTCGATCTGAATGACCCTAATGACTTTGTTGTGTCTTTTAAATTTTCTGCCTCAACAATAGACCCCACCCTCCAAGATTCAGGTCCATACACAAAAGATTCACCCCATTTGACCTACATTGACCTTGAATAACCTCTGATGACCTTGTTGTGACCTTAACATTTTCGGCATCAACAATTAACCCTGCCCGCCAAGTTTTGTCTGTTTCATGTCAAACACCAATGTTTACCCCATTTGACCTTGAATGCCACTGATGGACCTTGTTGTGTACCTTTACAATTTTGGCAATAACAATCGACCCAAATTCCAAGTTTCAAGTCCATACACCAATGTTACCCCATTTGGACCTTGAATGACCATGATGACCTTGTCATGAACTTTACAAAATTTGCATAGGCAATCGCCCTGCCCACCAAGTTTCATCTGGAACACCAAAGTTTACCCCCTTTTGATCTCTTGACTTGAATGACCCCTGAGACTTGTGCCCTTTAAAGATTTTGCGTCAAAACGACCCACCTCCAAGTTGCAAGTCATACACAGTTTTATCCCATTTGACCACATTTGACCCCAGATGATACTTTGATCCACTAACCAATACAACCTCGGTCTTCGGACGGTCAAGGAACACCCAACCACAAGTTCAGGACGTCAGACCTCGATCTGAGAAACAAACGTTAACTATGACCTTGAATGGCCCCCTAATGACCGTGTCCTGACCATCAAATTTGGGCATCCCCCCCCCCCCCCCCCCCCCCCCCCCCCAAAAAAACCGAGCCAAACCCTCCAAGTTCTTCAAGTTTGATCCACTAAGCAATACAATTCTCAGTATTCGGATGGTCAAGGGGACCACCCACCAAGTTTCAAACTCAGTCTATGAGAAAATAGAGCGGTCCATTTGACCTTGTTTGACCTCAAATGACCTTCCAATGACCTTTGATCCAAAACAATACAAACTCGGTGGGTGGACTCAGGCCCATAGCGAACCCTCGGTCCCGAGAAAAATAGCGCAGTTCAGACACACAGACAGATAGACAGAGCGACCACGGTATTAATATAGAGATAATTGGTCATGACCGTTAAAATTTTCGGCATCAACAATCGACACCCAACCTCCCAAAGTTTCAAGTCCATACTCCAATGTTTACCTCATTTTGACCTCCTTTGCTTGAATGACCTTGATGAACCTTTGATCCACAAACCAAACAAACTCGGTGGGGGGTTGCCCCTTGACCGTCGAAAGACAATAGTTTCAGGAAAGTGTGACTATCGGTCTCCGAGACACCAACGTTTAACCTCCGTTGAACTTGAATGACCCCTAATGACCTTGTTGTGCCCTTTAAATTTTCGACATCAAAAATCGACCCACCCTCCAAGTTTAATGTCCATAACACCAATGTTTACCCATTCGACCCCTTTGACCTTGCATGATCCCTGATGACCTTTGATCCACAGACAATACAAATTGCTCTTCGGACGGTCAAGGGGCACCCACTACCAAGTTATGCACGTGCGACCATCGGTCTCTGAGAAACAATGTTTACATTGACATTCTTTACATGATGATCCCCGATGACCTTTGATACACTAACCAATCGAAGTGATATAGCCCGGCCTAAAGCTACACACCTACCACTTAGTTTCGGGACAGTATGATCCTGGGCCCCATACAGACAGATAACGTGGCCTATCTCACCTTCTCTTCTAGTGGTAGACATTGGTTTCCTGGTTCATTAAAAACTTAAAGGCCGAATCAGAGATTTCCTGAGGAGGGCGCTCAATTTCCAAAAAATCGTGTTTTTTGCATGTACATAATGCTTTGCCTATATAATATCAATGTGTGAAATGCTAAGCTTAAATAAATTCCTTCAAATAGAACATCACAACTTTGTTATAAAATTTGGATCCGGAATTTTGTTATACACAGTATCTTATGGGAAGTAATACTCACATAAATGTTGACTGCATCAACGAAAATCTGATTCATCTAAAATGTCGGAATTGTGCATTTTGGTTAATATCTTTAGTCTAGTTGACTATTTTTCTTATTACACAAAAAAATAATATTTCCGAATCTCTGGGAAGGGGGGGGTCAGAACTTAGAAGTAACTATGAATAATGTGTTTTTAATATTTTGTGTTTCTATGGAAAATGGAGGATTATTATTAAGAAATATTTAATTATGATGCATTTTGAACCTGATGCCAATTGTTATGGACATCCACAATCATAAAAAAACATAAAGGTGAAAAGTTATCTTGGCCCCCAGTCCGGGCCCCAGTAGTGATCCCTAACTCATTTACTCGGGTGGCGGCAAATGGGCAACCCCGGGGGGAAACCAGCTGTTTTGGCACGATACTCATCGATAAAACATCGCCAAAATACACGTGCTGTACTCGACCTGTTGGCCCGTCGTACATTCCTGGTGTGTGTAATGTTTGGGGATCACCATGAGCCAGAAGCACAGTCACTTCTTGTGTGTTTTCTAGTTGGACATTCAGATCGTCATATGGGGTCTGTGTTATGGATAAATTTTAACAAGCAAAAAGCTGAACATTGACGATAAGGGATATTAATGAAATGGAGATTGCATCTCGAAAATAAACATGATAAACCGGTCGGGGCGAGCATGTGGGAACGAAGATGGTGAACCGTGCACACTGATCTCTACACACTCCAGTGCCCGTTCACACCAGTGAATAAAATGAGAGGAGATGAGACGATGGAATTTTAAACAATGTCACAGATACCGAGATGACTAAATTTTAACACAACATTTACATATATTACAATTTATAGGCCGAACCTGGGTAGAAATTATGTAGTACCGTTTTCGAAATATTTAGGCCCCTCACCTTAATCTGCCGGACCTTGTTAGGGAAAAACTTGAAATCAGTCTAAAGTAACAGCCCCTCCATTTCGGAGAGGTTAACTGCTCTGCACACTCCACTTTGTGTCCCGATTTGTAAATTTGTACTAGTATCTTTCGGCGTATTTTCTCAGGCTAATATTTAAATTTTTTCAAGGTTATATTTAACACCTGCAAACATGGTAATTACATCCACACTGTAGCCAATACTGCGACACGTATATTTGAAAAAATCAAGACGGCTACTTCTAGCAATTGCCATGGTGCGGACGTCATCCGACATCGTGTTTGTCCATTTACTGGGAATGTATCCCAACATTATAGGCCTAAGGGTTCGGCGTTAAACGGAAAGAGATCGATCAAATAATGGAGATACGCAAGGTAGCTGATACACTCAGAAAATAAGGAGTTTTTATGTCTGGGGATCCATAAATCATTAATTGGTACATGTGCACGTGGCTCTCCAAAAATATTTGTGGACCTGATTTTGGGATCAAAAGTCCCAAAGTTGCCAAAACATTCTAAAAATGCAATTGTCCCTGTTTATACAGTTTTCATTGTTATTTTTATGAATGTTTTTGATGTAAAAACATAAGAAATTGGATCTTGAAGGACCTGCGGCGGTCACAAATATTATATCCGATGGCGATGTTACCAGCGAAATCGTAAATCATGCATACGAACTGGTACACGTAATTATTCTTTGGCCAATACAATCACATTCATTATGACGTGTTATTATTTCATACGCAGTTAATACCAGATGAACATGCGACGTGACTTACTAAAACAATGCCAAATAAAGTTCTCCTTCCCGCTCATATCATTCCTGAAATCCAACTTCCAAGTTGTACATTGAAGATTTCCAAATTAAAATTTAAAGGGTGGACACGCTTAATTGAGTATGTTTGAAGTACGACACGTACTGACATTCATCTCGCTCACACTTGTATGACCTGCCCTGGGGCCCTATCGCCTCACAAGAAAAGACAAGAGTCAGGGGCGCGATGATCTTGCAACCTGACCTCGGCATTCCATGCACATTTATGTTATACCATTCTTGTAGGAGGGGGGAAACAAATACTGATGAATTTTCAACATTTTGGTGTATAACCCATAATAAAAAACTCTTAATTACCGATTGCTGGGGTAAATAATTACTCATTTACAATGTGACGACAAATCAGAAAGGCTGGGGCGCGTGATATAGCTAGGTATTATTTGATAGCCTCACTATAAACAAAATCGCCAGCCTTTCAGAAATGATGCAGATAAACCTGTGGAGATGGAACCAGTGTTTATCAGAGTTGGGGAATTCCCATTGCACCTCTAAGTTGGTTCCTACCATTTATGAAAGGTGGGTACTTGGTACTAAAAATAGTTCACTGAATATTGTTTTAATTAGGTTTGTTTTATTGTCACTCTCTGTTATAAAACGTTCGCCGACATGTTACAGTCTCGTAATTAGATTATCAGTTTTAGCGGGACATTTCCCTGCACTAATTGCGATGCGTTTCGAGCTAGACGGACGGATCCCCCGACTTTTTCCGTGCAGCTTTCGGGTTTAATCTCCCTGGGCATGGCGGCAACTACCTGTAATCATGAGCGTGGCTAACTTGGGAGGCCTCCGAGACAAAGGGACAATCGATAAATCTGTATGATACTCTGGATACGATCTCGAACATTTTCATTAAATAAATAAATAATGTTAAAGTAAAAAGATTGTGAAGAAGGCTATAGAATCGTATCATGCTTATAATGGCGGGATCCCAGGATTTGAAAATGTCACAAAATTACCGGGGGGTGAAAGGCTGTAACTTGTCCAAAAATAAATCCAAAAATGGGCTGATTTTGCAAGAATCTGGCAGATATTACCAGGAGCGCACGCCCCTCCCTGATCGCGCCTGATATGTGCTTTTGTGTTTTTTATCCTTGGAATGTTGCCTGATAATGAAATGTAAAGTTATGGGTAGCTGGCGTTGTAGTAGTTTCTAATGGGGCTTTTTGCGGGTTCAAAAGTAATTACGCAAAATGTTGATGGAAACAGGTGCAAACATACAAGGGGAGAGACCAAGGTACGAGTACCAAAGTAATACAAATGCCAGTGGTTTGTTGCAGTACTCTTTATGTACTCATTCAGTGGGTTCCAAAACCCTTCCTTCGTGTCACGTATACATGTACTTTTCTGGCATTGAATGAGATACAGTCTGTGGAAATTAAAATGAAAACATATAGTCCCGCGGCAGAGAAAAATCAATCTAGTCGATCTGCTTTGCACTATATGCAAAGATGATGTACAAAAACAGGAAATGCACATCTTATTTCGTTCATGAACACGGTGTATCGGGCACATATTTTCTTTTTCTGCCTCTCACAAATGATGAAGATTTCTCTAGTGAAATTGGTTACGAATATGTGGTTCGGCCCGGGACTACGGGATTCACTCAATTCAGGCTTGATTATAAGTCCCATCGTTTCACTGATGCAGCTCATTCTACTACATGACAATGTAAACATCATAAGAAAAAAGGGAATTTTAAATACAGCCTAAAATTACTGACGGTCATTGTCCTTATATGCAAATTAGGCTATAGAGACTAGTACCGAATGAAGGCATATTTAGGGTTGCAGTTTATTCCGGTGTTTCGCATCAAAACTACCTACCCTACGAAGGCCATAACACAGTAGATTCCATGACCCAGTAAAGTGCGATTCCAATTATGTTATGATATTCATTGTAACAACCCTCATTAAAGCCAAGGATTCCGCAACAAGTTGATAACTGGTTTAATTGTTAGCCAAGACTTGAACGGCAATATTTAATAAATTAATAGCTACACTAATAAGACAAACAATAGGCATAATATTTTGTTTTACATCAACAGCTACCTCTGTTTCCCATGAAACTGTGAAAACCGATTCCAACGGCTCATAATCTATTACACCTTTTATCAAGTCTAAAACCCAAAATGTACCCTAATGAGTGCAATGGTCCACTCTACGATGGAAAGTGGGAGGTGAGTCGCATGGGCAACAGCCGAAGCCGGACACACCATACAAATTAGGGGAGAACTTGCATTAAAATATCACAAGCCTCTTTCTCAAAATAAGGAAAATAGGCATCGTAAAAATAGCAAAAGGCTAGAAAGAAAACAAAACCCCTAACAAACGCCAGTGCCTAAGCAAACCGGGACGCCACTCGACCAGACTCACCATTTATTTATTAACACCCACTTCCATCCCCTTCATCCAAAAAACCATTAAAATGGTTCGCTATTAACATGCAGACCTGTTAATATTCAATTAGCAAACAAATTAGGTGCACATGACAATTGAAAAACATGTGAATAAAACACCAATCAATAGCAACAAGTAGGCATCATCGTGGAGTTAAATCATAGTAAAACGTGAGCTGTATCGTAGATTTCGTCGATATCGTAACTGTTGTGACATCACAAGCCGATTCACATCCTTTTGTGCTTCATCCAGCGGGTGTTACAACTAACTATGCGACAAGGGCGTCGTTGAAGTTTCACTCTAACTGGAACTCCAAGGGCGGTGCAAATGTGCTTACTCGCTGCAATCGGTTTGACCTCTGTGTCCTTGCCACTTCTTGGTAGCACTTGAAAGCACCAGGGTAGATACATTTACATTTCGGACGCAGAGCCCGTACACCGCTTAAACACAGTGCACACAAACCAAATAGGTTTCAGTAGGAAAGACGACAAGCGAGCATCCAAAGATGCCGAAAAAAACCAAGAAAACCCCCAACTGACTGCCGTCACCTCAAAATTTAACAAAAAAAAATACATTCCTTACCACAAAAGGGCCACCACAGTTAGAACATTTGCCGAATTTCGGCACGGAAATGGGACATAAAATGGCCGATTAGGTCGCTAACAAGAACGACATTATATAAAAACGCCGCTCTCGATCGCAACAACCATCATGATGGGTTCAATTAAAATGTCACAATATCGGTTGGGATTCTGATTTCATTTCTCCCCCCCGATGTATTTGTACTTATTACCGTGGAAAAAAATTGCTTGGGACAGGGAGATCGCACCACTATGCACGCGCAACTAGCCACGCACATTCTCGGCCCATCTTAAACATTACGCATCGCAAAATGAGGTGCGATGTTCCTCCTGGCTAATGCAGTCCATGCTTGCATATGTTCGATGATGCCCAACAAATATAATCCGGGAATGTAGAACATTACCGCGAGTGAAACAAAATCAAGAGAATGCATTAAATGCCACTGAAACATCAAAATGTGACAAATTCTGCCCTTTGCGAAGCCCGAAAAATTCGCACCGGGGAGAGAAAATTCTTCATTCTGCGATCAAAAACACAAAACTACATTAATTTTCCGATTAACAAACTCTCCATCATAACTTTATAATTATTAAATTTTAAAAACACTTTACATTTTACTCGCTAAAATTTAGCATTTCTACCAAATTCCCACGCGTTACGGAACTGTGTACTCTACGCAGAGATTGTTGCGTGAATCATGAATAATGATGAGGGTGCGTATATCTTCCTAATTTTATCCCACCTGCGCCTAGGTAAGGTAGCAATCACTAATGCATGAATGTTATTGTAAGGTGCATTATTACGCATTTCTGTGAATAAGATGCAAGCATGTCATGCTGTGTCTTACACTGAATGCTAGGCTCAGCAGTATTAAAGTATATACATGGCAAGTATCTAAATTAGTTCCAATAATTGTAACTTATGGCATTCATCTTTTAAAAATTTGGACCTTGGTCCATAAGTTACAAGGTTCTGTGGAGTTCCAATGCCTTTTAAAAGGTTTGAGAAGTTTTGAGATGTATATTTCCTAAATAAAAGAAAAAAAAGATTTTCTGTTGACATACATGCATCTCTAGAGTCTGTAGAATAATTGTCTTACCAATTTGTAACCGCTGCTACAATTTGTTCCCAAAAAGTTCATGAATCATGTCAACATGTACACAGGACGCCAAATTTGGCAGCCCAACAACAAGGGCAAGTTTCACCTGAAAATTTCATAATGTGAATTTTAAATCTGGAAAAATGGTTATCACATGATGCAGAAGTCTCTCAAGAATGCCTACAGTATAACGTTTATTGCAAATAATGAATATTTAAGCCACTTTGCAGCTGTAAGTTAGAGCAGAAGCTGTCTGTGTATCTTGGCTTAAATGGCGCTTTCACTTCACACAACTCGTCATGACTAGATAGTCTATGATAACAGCAGCCATAAAAAAGTTAAGACTATCTAGTCATGATCATCAGGACTAGTATCTAAATATGCTGCCACTGTCGCTTGTTCGAAATATCTATACCGTAAATGCCACTTGGCACTGCGTATCTATCCGTCACGGATAGAGTTTCTCGATCAAACTCAGGCCCGTCGCCATGGGGGGGGGTGGAACACCCCCCCCAGCGATCCTCAAAAAGAGAAGAAAGAAAAAGGGAAGAGAGAGAAGGAAAAGAGAAAGAGAAAAGAAAGAGGGAAAGAGAAGAGAAAAGAGAGAAAGGGGAAGTAAGAATGAAACAAAAAGAGAATGACATCAGAACGCATGAGATTGAACTCCAGACTTACATAAATCCAAATATCACAAATATTTGGCTTCCCCTCAAGCCAATTAGTTTTGTTCCAAGCATAACCAAAGGTAATCATGAATTGTTAATGTGCGAACAGTACTTGTGATCAAAATGTGTAAAATAAATTTGAGAAAACACGAAGGGAGCCACGGGCCATTCCCCAAGTTTGGTCTACCAGTATTTTAAAGGGGAATTTTCAGTCGGGGAGCTGAAGTGGTCAAGAAAAAAATTGGTAGGGATCGATTCCCTAGCCACCAGCACCATAAGTTATAGGTCTACTGGCTGTCATTTGAATTAATGACTATACTTAACCCTTCAAAAATACCTTTCTTAATAGCTAAAATCCAAGAGCTTCCGGGGGCTCTGCCCCCTGGACTCCGGCAGGGGCTCTGCTCATGCACCGCATCCGTTAAAGGCATTGGCGCTAGCTATAATGTGTATAGGTCCCCTTCGGCGGTACAAGCTTATACTGCCCGTATTCAGTGAGCAAAGTTAGAAACCAGTCTTTCTTTTGAATTGGTTACCATTTACCCCTAGAAAAGTGGTGATCTTGAAGGTTCTGAATAGCTGAAATCCAAGAGCTTCCTGGGGCTTCGCCCCCTGGACCCCCAGAAGGGCTCTGCTCCTGCACCACACCCATTAAAGACATTGGCACTCGCTATGGCATATGCAATTCTCTTTGGCAGTATAAGCTTATACGTATACATGTATACTGCCCGTCTCAGTGAGCAAAGTTAGAAACCAGTCTTTACTCGGGTCTTTACTTTGAATTGGTTAATATTTTACCCCTCAAACAGTGGTCATTTGAAGGTTCTGAATAGCTTAAATCCAAGAGCTTCCGGGGGCTCCGGCCCCTGAACCCCGGCAGGGGCTTAGTTCTGCTGAGCATAACCTTTTTGTCTTTCATTCATCTTTTAACATTTGGACATTATCGTATATCAGCTAACGTTAGCTGATATACGATAATGTCCAATGTTAAAAGATGAATGAAAGACAAAAAGGTTATGCTCAGCAGAACTAGGCAGGGGCTCTGCCCCTGCCCCTGCACCCCGCCAGGGGCCATAAAGCGGGCCCCTGTAACCCATCCGTTTAGGGCTTTCTGGTTTGCGCCCGGTTGTGTCAAGGTACTGGCGGTGTGCAGTTCAAACGCTCAAGAAAAAAATGGTCTAAAGAGCAGTCTACTTAGCCTAGAAAATTCCAAGGCCCTTAAGTGGGCCGAACCAGCGGTTAGTTGTAATGTTTTATTCGCTCACTACGCTTCCAAGGATTCTTACTGCAGCAAAAAATTTCTCACTTACACCACCCCTGACAAAATGTCTAGGCGAACGGCCCTGGATCAAACTGTCACTGGACACGTGGGCCATATGATTCTTCTGCAGGAAAAACTCTAAACTAAACTAGTTCGAGGTTACTCTAATGGACACTCCATATTGGGAAGTCGTTTCCCGGGCTTCGGCCCCGGCCCCGGGCTATGTATATGACTTGTCAACTATAACTAAAACATGCTTAAAAACTTAAAGGCTTTAAGCAAATTCAGAATTAAAACATGTGAATGACGCCTGAACCAAAAAAAAAATACCTCTGACATCCCCAGCCATGCCTGACGTCATTGAATCAGCATAGGGAATATTGGCCTCACAAAGACTTACAAGTCTTACCAAGAATGATACTAACAACACACAATGCCTGCCACAGCACAGTATCCACGGCATATAATGTGCACAGATTCAGACATGTAAATGTTTTCTGTGATGATTCATGATTGAAAATTTATGCGATTCACATATGACTGAGGGACAAGTCCACGTGTGAATAAAGCCATATCCCAGCAATTATTATTGTCAACCCCGCGAATCGATACTTACATAAAAGCGAAAGTAAAAAAAACGGAATAATTCGTCGTGCATGAAAGTATTCTGAAACAATACCGCCCAATAACAGTAATGACAAGATAAGCACCTCTCACAACACCCCCCAACTACCCAAAATGGCCCAATCATCCCAATTCAGTACACGGGTACCACAGTGGATAACGGCGGTCCGGTAAGTACATATTTCTGTTTCTAAAATTGAAAAAACGTTGGCGAAGTGTTTGAAAATTCTCCAGACTGAAATAATACCGAAAGGCATTGTGAGAAAAAAATGGATTCGCCCGTAGAAGTTGCGTGTTAACTGTTCGTGTCTGCGAGTACCGAAGTACCCGACAAAAACGTTCAATTTTCTCGTAAGGTTCTATAGGTTCAGAGCCAATTACGATACAGATTTAAAACAAAACATAACGGACCCTCTGATGCCAAAAGTTCCTTAGAACCCCTCCGTTTTCGGAGTAGTTGGAGATTTAGGTTCATTGGCACACATTCTCTATGACGGGGACTGATAACGTAACTCTAGCGCAGTACACAATTTAGAATAATATCTTCGCAGTGCTGTGTCACAGACTACACACTTTCCCACGCCGTACACAGTGGAGTAATGAAAGGATACACCCGTGAACAAACGAATGGGATATCCCTTTTTTCAAGCGGATGTATATTCATGTGGTCATGCGGGGTCCTAAATTACACCGAATTATAAAATCTTGATCCATAACAAATTCAAATAATAACATATTGCCACCTATTGAGCTGAAAATATAATAACTTTATTTATATTTCTCAGTATTTATACCTACTTTAGCCGCTTGAAAAAGAATAAAGATATATAAATAAATGGAAACATTAAAAATTAAGAAACTGTCCGTTTTAGTGTTACGGAGAGCCCGTACCCTTCAGAGAGCACGCGTGAACTTTTGAACTGAAATTTGAGTTTTCTGTCTGTCTGATGTCTGTCCGGCCTATTGCCTGCACGTTGTCAAATCAGGAAATCTGTAAATTGTAATATTTTTGCCTTAGACATGTTGGAAAGAATTTGTAGTGTGCCACCACCCTGCCTAGAGTTGGCAGCCTAACGCATGTAGGACAGGCTCGTATTGAAATTTTGATTTTTGTTCAATAGAGCGAGTAGACTAGTCTATACTGCGAAAGGCTGCATGGCTAATTCAAATTAAATTGGAAAAGAAAGTCACTATACTGTACAGTCATACGCTTAGAAATTAATTTGACACCAAAATTGTGATGTACGGCATTTCTAGACAAGTAGTCATGAAGTGGAGTTACCGGCGCGTGGAATTGCCGCCAATAATTTTCATTTTGTATTGTGGCTTGTGCACCACCCATGAATTCGCAGCCCCTCAACGGAATAAACTGCATGTGAAGGATGTGGGGAAAGAATTTAGGGGTTGGTATGATTTACTGACCCCCACTTTGCCTGACACGACTCAGAATTCAGGAGCCTTACGGAATAAAGCACAGTATCACATGCCTTTATTCTTAAGGCTGCTGAAACCTGAGTCGTGTCAGGCAACGTGGGGTCAGTACATGGTACCAACCAAATTTAGTTTGTGTCACCACCCACCCTATGAATTCGGCAGCCTAACGGAATAAATTGCATGTTGAACTTGAAGGATGTGGTGGGCAGAATACTGATTCATTTTTCCCTCCCTGGGTGGGGGCTGGGAAAAAAAAAAAAAAGAATCCTAAATTTCATCCCCACTAGACTGAACACAAACAAAACCACGCTTCCGTTGTTTCCTGGTTAATTGATGCGCATGCGTACTGATGCTTGAGTGAATTCCATTTTTAGATTCCCGGTAGCGTAGGCGATTCACCGGCAAACGGCGCCCGAAATTTGAAGTACAATAAACCTTTTCACGTGAAATATATCTTTACAGAAATTAGACAATGTCAAGGAACAAAACATGAGGGCTGCATGACGAATTAACGGTAAAGGGTTGAATTTTTTATCCTAACCTTGCACTATTTGCCGCTGCCAGGCGATTCACCGCCATCTTAAAACTAGACAGCTTTGAAAAAATAAAATACATGTCAGGGGGTGCAGGCCAAGAAATACGTATTAAAAATCAGTTAGCCTAAGTTATTTCCCTCAAATTAGAAATCCACGTGCCTACTGTTTTGGTAGTATGCGTACATCTATTTATACTATGGCAAACCTTATCCTATTCGCCAACCCCAAGCTGGCCAGTAGCTGGTTTCCACAGCCTACGGCTTACGATAATTATACTAGAGAAAAAAGTGATGAGACTCTTGTTACGTAATTATCTTGAGGTTGCATCCTAATACCACACACATGTGGAAGGCGATAAGCATATAGGCCATTTTCACAATCGATGGTGTAAAATTTCAGTTTTGACACTTCATGATATGTATCTACTAATTCAATAAAGATTTCAAATATAATTTGCTCTGTAACTATCCTATATAGGGGCTTGCTCAGTTCTTACAACTCCTTACTTTTTTCGTTTGGATTTGGTGCCATTTAATGTTGGTCAGAATTGGCACTTTTGGTTTGTACCCAAATACATCTATTTTTTCTCAAAGCTTGTACTTTTCCCCTGCATTGAATTCCCTTTTTTTGTTATTATTATTATAGACAGTGTCCAACCCTTTACTGCTATTTTGGTTTCCACATTTTCTTGCTTCTCATTTCCGGAGACGTCGTGCAATTCAGCGTTTCGGAGGTAACATTTTCCGTAACAATGATGTCCTATTTACACCACACTGTTCTCCTTATTATTTAATAGATTCTCTCTGTTTATTTGTGTGTATTGCAACAACTCCCATTAATGGCTTTGCTTTATAGTTGGCAAAAGAATTTTGGATTCCTTCGCCTTTTAGATTTGTGCCGCAATTCAAATTCCATATTAACTTTCCTTAACATTTTCGTCACTTCCGCACATGAACTGATAGTGTTTTTTTTTAAAGAGATACATGGCCTGTTTTGAAGCTTCTTTAAATGTTGAACATGCCTTAAAACCTCTTACTTGAAAAAGTTGTAAAAATACACCAAACTATTTCAAATTTATACACACTGCATACCTCCGTAGCCCCTGTCCACCTCCGAAACACATTTGTCCACTTCCGAAACAGTTAAGTTAAACATCTCAGCTTACTTTCTTAATAGAAATCTCTTGCCTCTGCTGTACTCTGTTGTAGTGATTAGTGGTGATGCTCCATCATGATAGGATGACACTCCAAGGTGCTGCACTAGTCAACTTTAAAATTTCCCTGAACTGAAATTGTTTTGTCTCGAGATGACATATATTTGTTTAACAACGCAAATTGTTCATTTTTGGAGCTTGATGCCCCCCTTACTGTGTTTGACTGGTGATTGTGTTACCTTGGAAAAGAAACATATTCAAATGATAAAAATGATTATTTTATAACATACAGAATTGGATATATTGTACTTAATTAACGTTATTCTGTTTTATTGGTACTTTGTGCCAATTTGAATAGACTGCCATACACATAACATGTCTTTGTGACCGTTAATGTGCCTGAATTGTTTGTGTTTAATAAATTATGATTTCCTTAAATATCTTAAGATAATAAAATAGGTAAAGCTTTGACAAACAACATGGTGTGCATGTTTTAGAAAATAACCCAATCTGATAATTGTGGTGTCGGAGGTGGGGGGACATTTGTGTTAACTGCGTATATACAAAACATATTGCAAGGCCTTAGCGTGTGTTGCCATTATTATCAAAGTAAACAAGTTTTTTTTAACATAACAATATTTTTGTTTATACTTGCAATACTCTGCAGCGTATCCCATGCCAAAAACAAAGAGTTCACCATACATCATGAGTTTTGCCATGACTTGCTGGGATAAATTCTAAGCTGAGATCACCAAACGCAATCCATATATTCCATTCGTTCTCATAGAATGGTTGTCAAAGTTTAACAGCTAGGAGCAAAATCAGTCCATTTGCATTTGTAATAAAAACAAAGCAATATTTTAAAAAATGTAAATCTAAGCACTAAGCAGCCACAGGGGCTATATATTTACCCATGTCTGTCCAACTGGAGAAACAGGAAAACTAAGACCATTTTTCCTTAAAAAATTTTGTTTTTTTTTTTTTTTTTTTTTTTTTTTTTTTTTTCCTGTTCCTTGTACTGTGAAATATTAAATATTAACAATTATTAAAATATTATTTCGTGTTCAGTAAACTACTACTGCTGCTGTTGGGTCTTAAAATACTCAAAATGTATTTCCTGCATGCACTGCTCAGTAATTTCACAGACCCCATTATAGAAATGGTAAATGCACCTAGACCTTAAGTTTGTGATATTATGTTTTTAATGTATATTAATGTTTTGACCCTTACGTTGAGTGTGACATCCAATTTTGACCTTGAGAATTCTACATTTATGAACATTACTGCGTGCTACATGTATGAGATACAGGCAAAAAAATGGGACCCATGTGAAAAAGTCACTAAAATTACCCAAAACTTGACAGGACGGATGTTCAAAGCTAGAATATTGTACCAGAGACACCTGTTTCTTCATGAGTTTAATATTGTACGTAAAAATATGTAATTGGATTATCTTAAAGTCTGTGTGTAAGTGTTTGTGCTTGCTTCAGATTTAAATGTGTTAGATTAGTACATTTCAGTTGACCACAAATGAAAGTTTTGTCTCTGCAAGGAAATCAGAAAGGACTTTGTACTGCAGGTCTGTTGACCAGCTAGTGCAAATGGAGCAATACCAACAATTTGATTTGTCGAAAGAAATGCCCTCATCATGTGAAAACTATGATTTCCATTTGGGGACACCCACGCTATTTATCATGCTGCTGAAGGTCTCTAAAATTGCTCTAAATTGTATAATTGCATGTTTGTGCTTAATATCAGGCAAGAAATCATAAATTGTAATGCCATCCTTAAAGTTTGGTTCCCTTAATTAAGGTGGCCCTGAATAAAAAAGAGTCCACATTAAAAAATAACTGAACTGCTAGGTAACCACATGCAGCCTTGAACGAGCTGCATCAAATGCCAAGAAGATTTGAATATATGACTGTCAAGAGGAAAGACGATTCATCAACCTATCTGCACAGGTGCTCAGATGGTAGCCACTCAAAGAGGTCAAGGACTTCAAGTATCTAGGATCCTATGTTGACGACAGCAAGAAGCTTCCGTCACGCAAAGGACAAGCTTGGAATGCCTGCAATTAAATACACCAACTTATGGCAATCTGGGTATCTCCATTCAAACCAAGCTGAATTGTCTTTAGAGCCTGTGTAGAAGAGAGTATCCTGGGTATATGCTGTTGATCTGAGACCTGGACAAAGAAGAAAGAGCTACAGGATAGACTGAATGGCACCTACACAAATACAACCAAGCTTCTATAGCGAGTACAAACACTATCCTTGCGCGAGCACAAGGACCAAGCACAGATATATGGAGATACCCTCCAATTTCATCTTCTGTTGCCCAACGCCCTTGCACGATTTTTTTGCCTTCACTGTCATCCGTGCGATTGTAACCAAGTCGTCCAACGTCACATGCTTGGAAGTTACCAATGGCCAAAACAGGGGTCGTCGCCACTTTAACACATTTATGTGATTGCTCGAGGACATCCAGCAGGATCCATCTGACAGCCCCAACCTAATGACAAACAGGACATTGGCGCTACATGTGAACAGCATCTCGGCTGCGGCCGTTGATAGATAGTCACCCCATGCGCTCTTGAAATGAGACTTTGATTTTTTTAACCTTCAGAAGATTAATAATAAAATACCTAAATATAGACTTTTAAAATTGTAATAGCTCACCAAATGATTTGCCAATAATTTTATTTACCAGTACAATGTTTACATACCCTTATCCATATATGTTTTCTTAGGACTAAAATAGTCAAAACTCCTTTTTTTTCAACAAATTACAGTGATAGGGTCACTGGTTTAGGATCACTTTTTTTTAATGCAATATAAAGTTCAAATATTATAGCTATTATGCTGAGGGCGTGATCTTTTTAATACTGTACATGTATGTAGTACTGACCTAAGCGCCCGTTTTAATATATGACGGAGGAAAACTGATTTGAAAGCATGCAAATATTTCCATAACTTAGTGTAACTTTTATCAGATGCACAAGAATTAGAACTCTACTCAAATACAATCAACACAAAACTAAAAAGAATTTGGGAGGGGTAATTTTAGGGATAACTTTAAGGGTTCCCAACCAGTTTGGAGGGCATCATATTTTCCTCCAGTCATACAAATTCAATCATGCAGAAAAACTCTTCAGCAGAAATAATTCATGCTAGTGTCCTAGAAAAATTAAAGGGAATCACCATTGAAAGTTTAGTTACAGGAACATAATCACTTGATCATTGGGATTGCCACGTCTCAACTTGAATGAAGCAGGTAATGCGATGGAATGTTAGAACTTCAGATGTCTCATAGAATGGCATTAATGGTTTTGATGTCACCACAACATGACTTAATTTTGGCTCAGTCATAAACTTCGACAGGCTGCTATAAGAATAGAAAATGATTTTTTTGGTGATCTTGTGACCATTGGAAAGATAGATGCATGGGCAAAATGAAAAGCAAAATCAAAGATGGTGAACTCCCGGTTTTGGCATGGATGACCCGCAGCATCTTGTTCTTTTTTTATTTGTTAACAACTGCAGCAACACATCAACATCTTTTAAAAACAACCTTGCTATGAATGGTAATCATGGCTAAGATTTAATAGAGCATCAACAAAACTGGGATATCAGAATTGAAACATTATTAAAATGAAAATGCGCTTGAAATGGAAAAAAGACACTGTAAATATGACAATTCTAAGTTTCTAATGGTTCTTGCGATGAGAATAATAACCTTTCTCATTTGTGTTAACAAATGGTGCCCTCCAAAAGATTTTTTCACAAATCATGGGCCCTCCAAAATGATATTTTTTTTCACAATCATGGCCATGTAAATAGCGTCTCACCAAAGTTTGTTTTTAGTTAAACAATATTCAAAACCAGAATAAAGTAAAAAAAGTAAAATTTTTCTATTTTTATATTACTTACATCAGCTTGTTCAGTACCCTGTTTGGCCTTCATCTCTGGTAATACAAGTGTCCTGCATGCTTTTCTTTGTCAACCTAAAGAATTCTTTCTCTTGTAAACTAGAAGGAATAAGCTGTTTAAAATGCAAAAATTATATCAGAGCTAGACTGTATTTATTAATCACACAGGTCATGAAAACAATTTGTTAACATCTTTGGTTCACCTCCGAAACGACTGTGTATAATTTGCAAATTCTAAGAATTTTATACATGAAATCTGTCTTTCTTAAAAAGTGTAATTTGTTTCGAGTACAATTGAAGAACTTTGTCACAAGGAATCCTCCACTTGGATTTTAATTTTTTACAACAAATGTTAGTTTCCCTGCAACATAGATATACGTAATATACAGTATATTTCATCCACAACCTTTAGAATTTTTGTTTGTTGTGCCCCTTGCGAAGTCCTATTTTGTATCTCCTTCTAATTATAGTGATGAATTGTGGTTGCAATGCAAAATTAGAGTACAGTTTTCAATATATCAACAAACCATGTAACATCTTTTCATCTTTCCGAAACATGTTAACAATGTTAACTGTCACTCCGAAAACGACTGCAAGTGTAAAATTCACCACTTTGTTAAGAACTTACATATTTTTCTTTCTTGCCCAATTGTGTCAAGAAGTAACCATCATTGAAAAGATTTAGTAAAGGAGCATTATGGGGATTGGCTTCTGAAAACATTTAAAAAATTAAAAATTGTGAGTTGATATGACTTGTTCCTGTCAAATTTGCGCTTCCCTTCCAATATTTATGAATTCACCAAGGACTAGTCAAACAGCAGTGCAAATTTTGAACTACATATACTTTTGAATTAATCGTAATCTCTTTTGCTGAAAATTATGTTATAATTTTGGAAAAATGGATTTTCACAAATTGATTTTTGCCTCAAATTTACCCATATGCCACAATATTTCCAAAATGACACATATTTTGCAATAATCCAAGCCCCCAAAACAGTAATAAATTCAAAATGTGATCATTTGCTGAGTACATTTTTTGTAGTAAAATAACAATCAAAAGTACTCTAAATTTTACCCTAAGGGTATACAAAATTACACCCTGATTGTGGAAAATGACATTTGTAACAGAATACAAGGGTCAACTATAAATGTCTACTGGAATTCATATAAAAGACCCTTACAATTTTCAAAACTGCATGCAAGAAATGGTGAAGAGTGAGACTTCTACTATTCATTTGTCCCATTATCTTTTATTTTAAATTAGTTGCATGTTGAAAAATGGCATTAAACTCTGGAAATCATATGTCCTTCAAAGTTATTTGATCTAGGGCGCGCTGCTATTTTGGGTTGGCGAAGAGTCCACAGATCAGAAACGAATCCCTCCTCCCAGAAGGCGAAGTTCATTATTTAACACATCATCACGTCTATTGCGCGGGTTGAAATAGCGAATACAAACAACGCCATTAGAACGTCGCATGTATGAACACGTGCCTTTAGTCGTGACAGTAAGGCCACCTGGTTTGGCCGACATTTTTGTTTTTTGACCATTGGAGAAAATGAACAAGGTCGAATAAAAAATTCACTGATTTCTTCTCTGGCAGTAAGGGATGCATTCATAAGAGGTGGAACTGTGGATGAGCTGTAATCACCTTAACGATGAGATAGTTAGGAAAATATCGTTTATTGGAGCGTGTTGTCCCCAAGTCAATTCGCCACTTGGCCTTGTTCAAATGTTTTTCAGTGGTACGCTGAAAGCTGGCACAATCCCAGGGGGCCACCCAGGGTATGCGGTACGATCGAAATGTAGGGTATGAGGACTCGAGATGGGGTTATTTAGGGATGTCACATGCCAACTATATTACGCATTTCAAAGGAATTCCATTCAAGGCTGTCTACCATGAAACACTCTTAACAAATAATTAGGGAAATATGAGTACTTTTTTATTTCTTGTAAACCATATATGAAAATATTATCTTTATTTCAAACAGTAGAACTACTGAACTTACTGAGCTGCCGCACCTCATCTTGGTAGTATAAGACCAAGGTATATAGGCCTGGTAGTGCGGCAAGGGGGAGGGGGTCTTCGCCCTTAGCTTAACCCAAACAGAACTATAATCTTGGTCTTAAAAGCTGTTGCGAGATGTTCATGTACTGCTGAGGGTGGAAGTTTATTCCCGTCCTGAATGACTCTTGACTGAAGGAATATTTTGATGCGATTCTCATATTGCTGTTCTGAATTTTGAGTGAGTGTCCGCTTGTGCTCTGTTGGTGGCAAGCTGAAAAAAATGTCCGTGGGGTGGATTTTGTCTTCTATGTTGAAAATATCTTATAAACTTGATTAAGGTCGCCTCCTTTGTCTGGTCTTCCATTCATAGATGGAGCTTTCTAATCTTTCTAATAAGATAGATGCCTGATACCTGAGATAAGTTTGGTTGTCCTTCTCTGTACTCCTTCAAATAAGTTATGTCTTTCCTTAGATGAGGGGGTCTCAATGCTTGGATGCAGTAGTCTAGGTGTGGTCTAATTCGCGACTTGTAGAGCTGTATGATTATTTCCTGACTTCTGTACTTGAAAGAGCGTTTTACCATCCCAAGTGTTTGGTTTGCTTTCTTGTTGCTTTCGGCCACATGTTTGACAACTTTTAGGTCATCCCTTTATCCATACTCCCAAGATCTTTGTTCTTCTGTTGTACTGTTGGGAGTTTTCCCATTCATTTTGATATCATGGTTGAGGGTGCTTATAACCCACATGGCAAACAGAGGATTTATGAGGTTGACAAGGTCATTTTCAATGTCTGCCCACTAGTAAGTTTGTTTTAAATCTTTTGTAGTTGTTGTATTGTCTTCGTCCGTGCAATGGACCTGAGAGAGCTTGGTGTCATCAGCAAACTTATTCCCTGTACATTTTGTTTCATCTCCAGATCATCAAATACTAGGAAACATAGGGGGCCCAGAACTGAGCCTTGGACGACAGAACTTTGGACTGCACTTTCCTCTGACTGGCCTCCCGCATAACAACTCTCTGAGATTCTTTTGCTAACAGGCTGATCCACTTTAATGTTTGCCCATCAATCCCATGTGCTTGCAGTTTCTCTATTAGTCTTCTGTGTGGGACCTTGCCAAAGGCTTTCATATAAGTAGAGACACAATACACATAAATCGGAACAACCCCTTTAACAAAAAAAAGTATCCCGTCGTTTTCTCAGAGCAGTGTCATGTTCAGAGTCTGCATGTATGTAATCTTTATATTGTTATTGCTAGAGAATACCGATATGATCGGTATTCTTTAAATCTGGCCGATTATGACCTTATTAGGTTGCTCTTGATCGGTATCCGCGAAATCTATCAATATTTTTTATCTGATTTCTATACCGATTAAATTAATAACAAGAGGCACAATTGAATTAAAATGATTCCAAACTGATGGCCAACCGGTGAAAATAAATCCAAACTGAAACAATCAATTTATTATTTTATGTACACAATGGAATTACTATTTTGCCGTTTTTGTGGTTTACCTAACAATCTGCACTACTTTTGCTATCCCTCTGTGCGGGATATCCAACTTATTGAGGTTGCACAGTATTCGACAGATGCTATATGCAGAGTGCTTTCTGCCAGCTTTTGGCTGTCGAAAACGGTGATAAATAACCAAAAAAAAGCAACACAGAAAAAAATCGGAATCGGAATGAACCCGATTTGAAATTTTAAAATCGTATCGGTATAACAGAGATTAGGGTGATCGGTTATACACTAGATATTCGCGTAATTGTACTCTTTTTAACACTGTTTATCATTTTGATGATTTGAACATTTTTATGCAAATATGCATTTTTTTTTAATAATGAAAATTTTCGGCAGCAGGCTTTGCACATGCGGGCGGCGTCGGCAAATCTAAACCTTTCATCTCCATGGCCTTGTAAAATTGAGTTTTGTTGGGGTACCCTATATTATGTCACTTTAACTCCAATGCATCATTGTCTTCATGACTTAAAATTTGACGTGAAAATTCCATCATGGGTAAAAAAAAAATAAAATATTTATAGGAAAACTTTTGGTCAAATTGAGCCCTATTTTTAAGGAGGCCAATTTTAGGCCAATTTTGAGCAAAACTAAGGCATTTTTTGGCCCAAGCAAAAAAATGGCAGTGCTCCTCGATTCAACACAGTTTGTTCCTTATGGCCAAGCATTGGAAGTTTCATCAACCCCATTAAGTCAGAGCATTGTCATCCAAGATTTTTTTTTCGTCTAATGCAAGTCCTGAAAGTAATCCGTCCTAGCAGTTCCCGACGACGGTGCTTTTTATTTCCCCTCGACGACACCAATGTTCCACAATAAATAAAATCCATGTATTATACCACCACCAGTCTGTCGCTATGTCCCATAGAGACCACAAATTGGGAATCCCCTTTTTTTGATTCCAAAAACTGAAGCTCTTTGGCTTAAAAGACACAGCAGAGTACAATTTAGCTATCAACTCCCGCGGCATCGCAAAGGATTAAATCTTGGCACTAGATGTAGAACTCACATCTACCATTAATTTGTAGATAAAACTAGCTATAAGTATACTGTATATGAGCTCCAGAGCTCTGGTTTAGCTCTTGATTACAAATGCTGGCCCCTGAGATCCTTCACCCCGTATATTAACTACTTCTCACAATCGAGATTCCCCTTTCTAACATTAATCATTACATCATCTCATGCATAAACATAACTAGCACCATCAAATCAGATATTCACAAACATTTCATCATTTCACATTTATAACTTATGGGGAATTACCTCTCCCTCACATGTTTTGGATCTTAAAGCATAAACAAGTTGACTCAGTTTCCAAGTTTAGCATTCTTGGGGATTCCCCACACTTCCCCTATTGTGCAATCTAAACAGGTGCACTTAGGAGAAAAAAACAACTAGGGGTATTCCCTTTCTCTCTTTTATGTAAACAAAGTACTTTTCCCCATGAGACTCTTTTCTCAAATAAAATTGATAAATAATATTTTAATCAGAAAAATGGAGGCCATCAGGGGGCCGGCCAAGTAGCGTCGTTTTTGCCGTTCCCTAGGTTTAGTCACGTAATCACTAATTTGACAAATATTCTAAAGTCGAAATTATGTTGATACAATATTGTCCACTCAAATCCAAGATCCGTTGGAGTTGAAGAATCACTCCAGTGTAAGTATTTTTGTATGATAACCGTACAAACGGGATCCATTTTGAACGAGGCTCGCTTACCTATGTTTCAATCCAGAGTCCACCGCTTTTTAGCTGCGGACCATGGTACCAAGGCCCGGTACATGTATCCTCCAGGGTAGGCCCATGCACCACCGTGAAATGATTCTTGACCTGCATGTGGCAATCCTCTCATGTCCGGCCTTTAAAAAAACGATTTGATGATAGTGGCAGCACAATTATGCAACACCGATTAAAGCAAGGCAATTTAAACGGCCGCGCTCCGTACGGGAATTCCCACCGGCCACTCACTGAGCTATTTATAAAACCGCACAGTTACTTCAAATTCCGGTCACTGTTCACGCTCGTCCAAATGCTCGTTTCGTCAGTTTGCGCTATGAATGAAGCTTGCCGCCACCGCCTGGAATGCCATATACAAATGTGTAAGTCACAATTATTGGGACTAAAGGGGTTATCGTAGACGAAAATGCCTGAGCAACCCATGAACCTCGGGCTAGTGAAAACTAAATTCATCCCAATCTGTGATTATTTTTGGACCAGCTATTTTATTTAGATTTAGCTTGTTATATTAACGTATAGCTAGTGTTCGTCGTAAGCAACTGATTTATTATTATTATTGTATGGTGACTGCAGTGGCAGTGCAAGGCTAGTACTGCCAAGTTTTGCAAGCCTCACCATTGGGGGGGATTTTTTGTTGTTTCCTGGTGATGGTTCAGCCTTAAGTGTAATGCTGTAATTGGGGGTGGCCTGCTCGCCCCCATAATTTCGCATCTGTGTCATATTTTTCATGAAATTTAGGATGGCAGTAAATTCAAAGATCTTGCTGGTCAAACCTAGGGAATAAAGTTCACTGTAGAGAATGTTTGCCTAAAAATGTCCTGTGAAAAATCAAACATTAAACTTCAGGATGACAGAAAAAAAACAAAACAAAAAAACAATTACGCCATTCGCACACAGATTGTGCAAAATCATGTTTGGCAAGAAGTGCCTAAGCTTGCTTTACTTCATTATTTCCACTCATTATTTGAGCCGCACAATGGCTCGGGTGTGGCCATTTTGTGACCCACTACACACTTGACCCTGATGAACTTCTACGGAATAAAGTGCATTTATTCCTAGTCTGCCGAATTCCTCAGGTCATGTTTGTCCGTGGTCACAAATTGGCGCACACCCAAAATGGCTCAAAGCAGAATATTAGTCAAAAGCAAACTATGGTGAGATGAGGCAAAGTTTCCATAGCTGTATTTATTTTCAATCTTTTGTTTCCAAAGCTTGGGGCTTGAGATGTAGGATGGAGCTGCACATCTTGTCTCATCGATGCATCTTGTATCATTGCCAAGGAGAACATTGATCTCTTCACTCACTACTTAAGCAAGCTAGCTCTTCTACAAGCGAATAAAAGGTAATTGTACATTTGCCATGAAAGATAAGGTATGTTAACTAAATAAACTAGGTGTGCAGACGACGTCAGCGCCGAGACAGTGTTGGCATCCGAAATGTGGCCCTTTACCTAAATGAGGAGTCCCCAAAACTTTGTGTCTTTATGAAATTTGAAATTAAAGTCACTATCAGTGGATTTGCTAATTCAGAAAATCGAAAAAAACTCATAAAAAATCAGATTTTGACATGTATGGAACACTACACAGTATCCTAACATACCCTGCAAATATAAGGCCAGAAGCAACCTAAATAGTAATATAGATAAATTCTTAGATTTTAGTCATTACTGTCCGTTCGTACACTTACTACAACGTAATTGAAAGGAGATTCTATCGCTTATCCTTCCATTTTTAGCTATTTCCTGCAACTTTCAATATGTTGACCCTCTCTGATAAATCACTGATGTAGTTTTGTCTGTCAACATAATGGTTTTGACTGGTAACAACCATTTGGGTGGTCAAGATTTTGTCTGTGCCATTTTTGTATAATTTCGATGGTTTTGGGGAAATTATGCGATTCTAATTTCTAGTAAAATTTCAAACTAGGTTTGGGTGTGTTGAAAACATGCAAATCTTCAATACTCTGTACTCAACAAAATCAGCCTTCATCATATGACTCTTTCAGTTTGTTGAAGGGTAAGTCCTAATCTTTCCCAAAATCAAGTTTGAATAAACCAACCCCTTTATATCGGGTATAATAGTAGAGAATGACATTTTATGAGAGGTCATTTTGTACCAAGGTCTCTGAGGAGTTATTTAGAGTGGTGTGATTCCTTAAAGGCAATATTAGCACATTTTTTGAGAGCGCCCCCAATTTCGCAAAATTTTGATACTGGCACAGTTTCGTTGGTAATTGTCTAGCAACTATACCTGCGAACAGATAATTGCTGAGAAATGCGTATTTATCCACCAAAAGGATTTTGTAATTAAGATAGGGATCCCCGATTGGACTTAACGCAGAGCTGGAAATGCTACGTTATGTCGTCCATGATGAAATAGTTCCACTCGAGAAGATACCCTCTACTTGACTTGGCCTGAACCAAAAAACAACTATGGATGATCGTAACAAGTAATGGCGCTATTTCCCATTGGAAGGCCTTTCCAGCAGCAGTTGAATTATTATCGGCATCCCGAAGGAAAGGTGAGAAGGCGGGTAAGGGAAGAAAGAAACAAGAGGGGGTTTTGATGTAGAGAGTGTAGGGGGCTGAAAGGACAAAGTGAGTTAATATACAAATTCCTTCGTTTGTGACACACAGACATTTTTCAAGCTTACAACCATTCACAGGTATAGTTTACTAACAGTATCTCAATGGTCAACCGTATAAAATCTCAATATTTTTTGAAAACTTGGGGGCGCTCTTCAAAAAATGTGCTAATGTTGCCTTTAAAGACCCTGGGTCACTATTCAACCTGACGAATTAACAGTCTAAATAGAACAAAGTGAACTGTAATTCCACATAACAAATTGTTTAAACTCCTGATTCAACAGGTTCACCAATGACCCAGGATCTCTAAATGGCTACACCACAAAACTTGAGTACTTTGGTCTAATTAGAAGCTTTAGCATTTGCAATACTAGAGGAGATGAAAAGAAGGAGATACGAAAATGGAGACAGTTTGATTTTATAATTCCATTACTGGCGATTGCTCTCATTCATACCGAATCTGTTTACCTGCTTCTTAATTCCGGTAATGCGTATATGTTGAATGCTTCGGTTTGTTTCATATAGTTGAATGATCATAAGTGTAAGCTTTATTCCATAAGACAATTGATTTCCCATTGACTCGGTGGTCCTCATGGCTATAGGAAGGTTCACATACCAGAATTAGAGGCCAGGTTGACCTGTTTTGCCTCATTCACCAGCCCATTCCTTGGGTTACTTGAAGTTTATTCGACTTGTTTTTTAAGTGATATCTGTGCAAGTTCTGCCTAGTTCAGCCATAATTGGACAGCACTCACAATCAATACAGTCTTGGATCAGCTATGTATTCTTGTATATCAAAGATACCTGAAAATTACTGACTGTGAGTTTTAAATATATTGCCGAATTTATTTTTGGGTAATAATATGTCAGAAAATAGTAAGATAGCGCTTTAAAAAATCTGTAGATTTTGAGTCAGGACCTTTGCCCTTACAGTAGAACCACCCACCTTAACAGTAAAACATAATTGGCACTTGTGGATTAGAATATTTCTGGCATTTAAATGACAGGTGCATTTGCAACTCTAGCAATGTGAATCTCTTGTCCCAAGACATCCTACCTACTGGCTAGGGCAATATTAGGTTCATATATTGATCAAAATTGAGCGATTTTGAATGTGAAACAAAGAGCTACTCATGTTATCTCTCTCTACAACTTTGGTCGTCCTTTTCTGGTATTGATCAAAAATTAATGCAATGTCATGTATAAAAAATAATTGATACATCCGTTTCTGTGCTTTTTTTTTTCCCCCCACAATTTTCCCCACCTCCATCCAGTGGCAAGTTCTTCAGCTTTACCGAGACTAATGATGAATACACCATTCTAATTGATCGAAGAGGGTGTAAAGGTAAGAGTTTTAAAATTCACACATACCCTAATCATACCTGTTAAACGTGTAGTAAGTATACCGTAGTTGGACAAAATCCTATTTACCAAATGAAAAAATCTCAAAAGTTCTGGACTGAAATGATAGATTCCTGTTGTGCCATTTTTCAGGGGAAGTTTGAATTGCATTTTCCTTAATTTTGTTGTGTGGACTTCAATGCGGATGTCATTGGTATTAACATGTTGCTTTGACACTAAAATATATGCATTGCGGTATCGTCTAGAATAGCAATAGCATTTTCAACACTCCACAATTCCTTTACTACAGAGTGCACATGTTGATTGGTGAATGAACCCACAGCTGCCTGATCTGCATGCACTGGCACTTGTTACGGTATTCGCGAGTGTGCACAAGCTGTTTTGAAAGTTAATTTATTACAAGCGTAGTACTAAAACCGAAGTTTTTAATTCAGTTTGTCCCCATAAACGGAGGTGACCGGATTCACAAAATCCAGAAAAAACCAAAAATATAAATGGCGGACGTTTTTAACAGTTTTGACAATGGTATTTGGATATCTTCCTGTGTAAATTTACGAATTTCTTATTTCTTGTGCTGGCAAATACTGATTTTGCTTTAAAATCTAGTTTTGCAAATCTTTTTCTATTGTACGATGCGCTTATAGTATGGGCGCCTATAACATACAAATATACACATCATGACCGTTGTAGGCATATATGGGAAGGAAAAGATTCCTGTAATGGATTTTTATGAATTTTTGTAGAGATAATAGCTCTTGCATGTCCCTACTTATATCAGTTAGTAAAAAATTGTGTCGCCACTGATTTAAAATTTTTCTAAATAATGAGACAACATTTGCATGGTTCAAATAGCTGTGTACACAGTGGGCATTTAGGACAAGCCTGTTGGGTCACACTTTAGGTGTGTCGCATTCATTTAATTTGTTGCAGTACTGCAGGATTCAACAAAGGAGAGTACTGCTACTTGAAACGTGTTACTTATTTTGCAAACTTTTGCTCAGTGAATGGATATTTAACACAAATTCTTTTATATGAAAGGTGAAGGTGTCTCTTTGTTTTTTAGGTCACCCTTTGCAATTGGTGGAAAGACCTTATCGGTGCATGATATGGTATGTGGTTGTTGTTGTCTGTCTGTCTGTCTGTGTGTCGTCTGTGGTGTGTCAAACATTAGTAGACATCTTTTGGTTACCTGATCTGTGCACTTAATTTCCAGATGCGTGATGTACCATGGCATGTATTAGGACAGGACTGTTGGTCGCACATTTGGTTGTGTGACGCATTCATTTCAATGGCAGATACATGCAGGATTCAACAAAGGGAGAGTACTGCTCACATGTACATTCTACTTATTTTGCAAACTCTGTGCTTCAATAATATGGAATTTAACACAAATTTCTTTTAATATGAAGAGGAGAAGTTCGTTTGTTTTTGTGTCGCCGACAGAACAGAATGACTATATGGGATCACTTTGTCACTGTTGTCGGTTTTGTGTTGTTGATGTTCGTTGTTGTGAAAACGGGTTAACATTTGCTGTAATATCCACATATTTTGATGATTTAAACCAAATGTGGGTCACAGGTTCAACATGGGATCCCCCCATCGGTTGATGAGGCAAAGGTCACATACCAAGTAAATGGTCACATGAGTCAAGTTGTAAATAGGCTGAAAATGTAAATAACCTATTGAAAAGTTTGAGCGTTCCAATTGGAACTTAAAAAACTTGGTTTTTATGGGAGTTTGACATGCAATCCTCATTGTTATGAGTCAAAGGTCATGTGAGGCCTAGCATTCACAAACCATGATGGCAGGCGACACAAGCGGTCCGAGGACCGATGTTGTTTTTTATTGTTGTATGCATGTGGGTATGTCCTAATGTTTACCTAAAACCATCGGAAATCAAGAAGAATTCTGCAGCAAAGCAAAGAGTATCGGTCTTAGAGAAAAAAAAAACAATTACTCAATGGACATTTGTTCTATCACAACAAAGTTGCAACCATTGTCCTCTTCACTTATACTTAACACAATAAATATTTGACTCTTACAGGTTTACCAAAGAGGAAGAATGAGTTGCTAACACAGAATAGCAGATGGCTGGTCTCAGTGCTTCCTCTGGCTCATCTGCTTCTGCAACAGAAATATCAGGATTAACAGAAATCACCAAGTCAGTCATCATACCACTTGCCAATGAAACACTTATCAATATTTCAATTGTCTACTTATCAGACAGATATATATTGTAAGATCACAATTTGTGTATTTAGTGACATTTAGCTTAACGGGAGTCATAGGCTTGACGTAAACATCCGCATTATAGTTTAACTTGATCTCTTTGTGTTGGTCAAAGATCTCCCTCCAGATTTTTTTCCACCACTATGACAGGATCACAAAAGGTCATGTCAGGTGCAGAAAGGCCTCTTTTGTGCAAATGGCATACTTCTGTATTAATAGATAAAGGATTAGAAGCACAACCGTTATTAAAAATAATGGTGTTGTTGATAAGGTCTGGTGAGCCTGTTAACCTCCGACTAGCGGCGAGCCGCTAGGTCGGAGTTTAAACAGGCAAGCAGACCTTATCAAAACTCCTTATTTTTCATACGGTGTGTTTTTTTTTTAATTCTTACTTACATAGACGTCGTGACAAGAACGAATATAGATCTATATAATTAATTGAGTAAAACTGAGAGTGTAATTTTCTTTTTTTTTAAATATCTGGAGCAGCGTTAGGGGGTTTGGTCTGAATTAAAAACACCAATTGTGCCATTATGTTCACTTCTGCATTAGTCTAACACCACGTCGATATCGATAATAGGTTTACGCTTCTGGAGAGATATCTTATTGTTGAGGAAGCCTGAATCTGATTTATAAATGGGTCACATCCGTTGAGAAGATTATCCTATTGACTCGTTCAGGGCGTGTGTCTAAATGTTATTTAGTAGGCAGTTGGGAATATTAAGTAGGTAAGTTCAAAATAACCTTTTTTGCACGTATATATGACCCCGCTTCTGACACCACAATTAAAGATCTTGATACAGCGTTATCCGCGGTACACTACCGAATGCTTATTACGCAGGTTGGTGCTTAGAAGTTTTAGCTAAGAAGATATCCATATCTTAGGCAATTCTTAAATAGGCTATGTCTTCCGGCTATAACAAGCACTCGATTGCGTTATATAAAGAAAACAAAGGCAGAAATTCCATTTTCTTTTGCATACGCTTCTCCCTCATTTTTATTTTTAAATCCCGTCTTCAGTGATCAGTCGTTACGAGTAGCTATTGTTCAATTATTACCATTTTAAAGTAAAAGCAACATGTTTTAATTGTCTTTTTGAAGATTTCCATGACTTTGAATCACTAGCTTGGCTGATTCGTTGCCGATATACATGTATTAGCTAAACCGAAGATGGTAATCCAACAATCACAATAAGCTTTGTATTGAGTCACCTGTTCTTTCATCGTTGTTTATTTCAACAATGAAGGAGCAAAATGTTTCGATTGTCCCTTTAAAATAGTGAAGAAGAAATTTGCATAACTTACAATCACTACTTTGGCTGAATCGTAATCGACAGATAAGCTAACAAGTAGATGGCAATCTGTTTTCACAAATAGCTTTTATATTTAGTTCTTTCACTATTGTTTATTTCTTTCATTTGTACCACCTGAGGCCGAGGTGTTTCTAGAATTTTTCTTTGTTCAATTGTCCTTTTTTGTTTAACTACACATGAATATTCATCAGACCGTTATTTTTCTCCGAAAGTGTCCAGAGACCACTTTCGGAAAAAATAACGGTGTGATGAATATTCATAGGTTTAAATAACGGTCTTTGACCGCTTTCGTAACTATAATGGACAGTTGAACAAAAGAAACACAATTGATAATGATGAAAAGGAAAAGGGCTAGACGTATATATAAGCATAATGGAGTATGAACAAACCTTAAAGGTCCATACCTGTTTAGTATGCTAAAGGTGTGTGGATTTCAACCTTTGAAAGTTTAGTGTCTGTACAACATAATAATGACAAAATGTCATAATTGTCAACATTAATCTGACAATAAGCCCTTTCCAAGTTGAGACTTCGCATGCATAGTCGGATTGTGGTCAACTGGAAATGTAGTTCCGGTACAGGATTGAGTATCGGAAAGTACATTGAGCCAGGTCAGAGCAGAGATCAGTATAGCGAATAACTTGAATTTGAGCAAAGATGTAACTGTAAATCAAACTAGCATTTCTATATTTCCTGGTCAAGCTTGCAAGTGGTTCTTCACCATCACAGTGACATAGCAGCTGTGCATTTGCAGACAATCACCTACCCATGAAAGTCGGCCGTAAGAATTGCAAAAGGGCTTATATTTGATACGATTTTCTATTTTCAATTCAATTCTGTTCATCTGTAAGCAAAATACAAACAAGGTGCAGGAAGGTGTTTCTAATTTCCCCTCAATCTCAAAGAAATAATAGGTTTTTTTTTTAAGAGCACCCCAGATTTTGAGATTTTTTGCACAAGTGTATTGGCAATCATCTAGTAAACTACACCAGTGAATAGTAATGCTCAAAATTGTGTATTTGTCTTAAAAGAAAGATTTTGTAATTGGAAGAAGTAACTATCAAACTTTTTTTCTTTTGGCTAAAATTGCAGGTGAAGGAAGAGAACTTGAGACAGGTGGTGCGATGTCTTTGTCCACACTTTCAAATCTTCCAAGAAGTCGACGGTGAGATGGTGCCGTATCATGTTGAGGCATTAACAGAGGATACACCAATTGTAAATCATCCTGTTGAAGGTCAGATTCCATCCAATAATTGGTTTGTTTATATTCTGAAGCAATATTCATGTTTTGATTACAATTTTCTGGCGATAAAGATGTGATGTATGAGGCAACCAAGTAAACAATTAAAATTTGTTTTGATTGATTAGACCCACGAAGTACTTCGTGTGTCTATAGTACTGGGGTTTTGAAGCCAATGGTTTAAACTGCGTGTGTATCTTATATCGTATTGTCTTGAAATTTTGCATGTGTGTTTGGATGACGTGGGAAAATAATGCAGCGTTTTCGTTTGGTGACAATAAGGTTGTGAAAGCCAAGTTTAGGGTCTAAACAAACAAATTTGTGGTTGAATTTGGTTCGTGATGTGTCATACAGCTGCTTTTGGATGTGTGCATTGTAAATGGCTATGAAAACAGTTTGGAATAGCAAAAATCAATCACTGTAAGCCTCTGGCAAGCCTTCCCCTTATCACTTGTCCTTAGTTATGTCAATCAGTGTGCTTGCAATTGTGTTTGTTTACTGATTAGGGTCACAACCTTGCAAGGACACATTCCATGTCTGTTGGTATTTCCAGGCTCAACACCTTTCTGGTCAGATGAGCATAGTACATAGTTTACAATGGACCATTTCTGCACATGAGTAATTTTGAAAAATGGTTGTTTTTTTTATATTTCCTCAGAATGTAAATGTGTGTTTTTCTGGATAGCCCAATGCATTGCAAACAATCGAATTTGAAACTTAGTGAGTACTCAATTTATTATTCTGGTCAGTCAGATGTATAATATCCTTAACACAGTAAAAACATTTCTTTCTAATTTTAAATAACTGTCTATGGATCTGGAATTTCCTGATCCACTAACCTTTCTCAGGGTTGGTGTGTGTGTGGTGAGTGATGGTGAGTATGTGGGTGTGGGTCTGTGTATGTGTGCTATTCTGTTTATGCCTGTATGTTGCCATCTCTCTGCTGTCATGTTTGTAGGTGTGTGTCTACATGTAGTGTGTTGTAAACAAATATGTCAAAATACGTTATATTGGAAACAATGATAACCAGTATTAACCAATTGGTCAGTCAGATCGTATACATCCTCTTACCCAGTAAAAATCATTTCTTCTCAATTAAATAACTGTCTGGAATTTCTCTGAATGTTGTAGGTGGTGTGTAGACATGTATGTGTGTTTGTAAAACAATGTCCAAAATAAGTAATTAAAGGATTGAACAAAAAGTTATTAACAGTATTAAACAAGTGCTCAAAGCAAGACCAAAGAAACCAATTTGTATCATGTGACTATGTACACCAGGTAATGTGTGTGTGTGTTTGAGTTTGTGTGTGTGCGTATTTACCCACGGTGTAGTCCGTGTAAGGTATTTTTCCCATCATTTGAGGAAGGGGGGCACCCTCAAGGGTGATAAGTTAGAAAATTGAATTAAATTAAAAGGGCATTAAAGGTTAAAGTCCCAAGAACTTCATTCCAAATTCAGCCCCCCCCCATATGTAAAAGCATGTGATTTCCAATATTTTCTTGAACAAATGATTTTTTAATGGGAATGATTTTCGAATCATGAGGAAAAAGAGCGTCCTCCAGGGTTAGCTTACACATTTAGGGGATTATGCAGGTTTATTAATGGAGTTGATGAGTTAGGTTTATAGCTTTTTGTTAGGTATGTTGGGTGAATGTGAAATAGGATGAAGTTCATCAATGAGTTGTTTGTAGAGTTATTTTTTGGTGAAGTTATGAAGTAAATATTTTTGAAAAAAATTGATTATTTTTTTATGGGAATGTAAAACTTTTGCATATTTTTGAGGAACAAAACCTCAAATTGAATTAAAAGGGGGCACATTAGGCAATTTTCAAAAAGTTATGGGGTTTTCATTGATGAGTGTGCTTTGTTTTACGGTGTTTTTGCTGTTTTGGCGAGTTATGGATTGAGTTCATGATGAGTTGTTCTTAGAGTTATTTTGGTGAGTTTAGGAATGGAGTCACAACGAGTTATGATCGAGTTTTTAGAGTATTTTTGGTGAGTATGGGAGTTCATCGATGAGTTATGTAGTAGAGTTTTTTATTTTTTGGTGAGTTAGTAAAGGGAGCCCGTCAAATGAGTTTTAAGCGTTTTGTTAGTGAGGTATGAATGGAGTTCATTGTGAGTTATTGTTCTTAGAGGTATTTTTGTAAGGGTGAGTTAGGAATGGAGTTATTTTTGGTGAGTTATGGTGTTCATCGCTGTGAGTTAGGTTTTAGAGTTTTTTTTTTTTTATATGTTTTGGTGAGTTATAAAAGGAGTCAATCAATGAGTTTTCAGACATAGTTGGCAGTTATGTTTGTAACCCACCATTTTTTTTAAAACTTTTTATGAAAACACCTTTATACTGAACTCAATAACCCACCCTTCTTTACTTTATGGGTGTGTGATACTTGGTGGCAGGGGTTCTGAACCAGATCCATCTTTTTAGTAATATCGTTGTGATTCCTGGAATATTGCTGGTCGTGGACATGTCTACACAAACCCATTTTGATTTTTTTTCCCCATCTTGAATACTATAGGAAAACATACTTCACGAGGCGCGTTGATTTTATTAACCAATCAACCCACCCTTTTTATTCCTGGACCCACCTTTATGCCAATGAAATTCAGTATCCCACCCTTTTACCAATTTGCAGAATGTTTTTATAACCAACCCTTTCTAAAGCGTGGGTTACCAACTATGTGAGATTATTTTGTTAGTGAGGTGGTATTGAATGGAGTTCATTGATGAGTTAGAGTATTAGATAAGTATTTGGGTGGTTATGGAGGGGTTCATCAACTTGTTGAGATTTTTTAGGGGTTTTTTTTTTTGGTGAGTTATGTTTTAGAGGGTTTTTTTTTTGCAGTTTTGGTGAGTTATGGATGGAGTTGCACCAATGATGGGGTTTTTAGATCTCTCTGTTGGTGCGCACTGAGTAATGGATAGAGTCTTGATATGAGGTATGGTTTTAGAGTTCTGGTGGTCGCGAAAGCCGGGGTGACCACTTGATCTATTTTAAAAGGCCATTCCTCCATATTTACCTTTTTTTTAAGGGCAATTCCACTTTAATCACTTTTACAATTATTCCTCCATGTATCATTAAAAGGGGCCATTAGGCCATTTCTCAGTACCAATAAAGGGTATTCCTCCATTTGCCAAAGGGGCCATTACATCATTTACCTTGGAAATGGCCAATGGAATTTTATTTAAAATTAAAGTGACCCTCCTTCATTTACCAATGAAAGGGACATTCCTCAATTTAACTAATTATTAAAAAGGCTATCACCATTACCAAAAAACCGGCCATTCCTCAATTCACCAGTTAAAGGGCCATTCCAAATTAAAGGGGGCATTATATGATTTCGAAAGGTTAAAAGATTATAATTGGATTTAACGAGGCATTAGGTAATTTTCAAAAAAATATTGACAGGAATGTATTTTTTGTAAACCCCCCAAATTTTGAAGAAGAAGAGCACCTCGGGTCATCTTGACCTCAAATACTTTGTGCTACACTACATTTTCTATTTTGCCAAAAGCATAATTTATGTCATCTAGAATCTTATTTGTTCAAAAAAAAACTGTCTGCCAACAAAACTTGTTTAGGTGTCTCATGCATTACGTCTCCAGAGATAATTCCATTTCTACCATACAAGTGGGTCTTATGCCTCATATGATGCTCTCGTTTTCAGTCGTACTACAAACTTTCAAATTCAAATTAGTCTTAAGACCATCTGACTTGCAAAGCATAACTTGGTCATAGCAAAATTGCGGTGTGCAAAATTCTATTTGTTTGAAGGCGGAACAACTGGACCATGATGGTGCTGATAGAGAATAGTCGGTGGTTTCAACACTAGCCATCACAATAAACCATAGCTTTAGTTTTCAGAGTTTTCAGAAGCAGCGATTGGTAACAAAACCACACCTTAGGGAGATTCCTGTAGGCGGCCATATTTATGCAACCACACTAATTAAAGGCAGGACTTTTTTGTTTCTTTTTTTTAATTAAAAAAATCGTAAAACTGAAATGAAAGATAAATCCTCTAAAAACTGTCACTTCCAAAGTTTGAGATAAATCGGAGTTTTCGTTTGAGTCGTTATAACAGTACCATAGGATACCGTTGTATTTTGATGTGAATTTATAAAAAGTTGTGAATATCTATATAAAGCCATCATTTTGAGCATAGCTATTTCACACACTCATAGTATGTGTCAAGCATGATGTCACAGCAAAAAACATGATTTTTTTTTAAAAGAAAATTGCAGGCACCATCCTTGGGGAAATCTCTGAGTCAGCCTTTAAGTTACCACCTAGGTCTTAGATGTGTAGTAGCAAACTATAGAGTTGACAACTAAATTGTAATTCATGAAACTGTACTAAAATAAGAACATTGCTAACTAGTTACATTCTAGGACAATAGAGTTTCATACTTGTTATAATGGGTGCTTTTGGGTTGAATGAGCATGTTTGGAGTATGGCCATGTATACAGTAATGTAACATGTATATTAGGCCAATTAAATTATTGTAGGTCTAAAGCAGATGTCAGATATTGTGACCTTTTCTTAGATTACATGTAAAAAATAAAGTGAACAAAACTTTTATACAGGGTGCGTTTTTGTGGGCCGCCAGCATAGCTGGCAGGACCCCTTAGCAATCTGTTGCATGTTGTGCGTGTGTATGTATGTGTGTATGTGTCACTAAAATGTGAAATTTTTTTTACCTAAAATGTTAAGTTTTACTTCATTTGACAAGTTGAAGTTCAATTGGAACCAAAGTTGAGCCATAGATGGCCCATGCGGATCCCTCATTTGTTGATGAGGTCAAAGGTCAAAGGTCAGTGGCATAGCCAGAGGGGGGTCAGGGGGCGCCGCGGCCCCCCAATAATTATTTCGTTTCGGTTGAGATGAGCCAGGTCATGGCACTTGCAGGCCGGATTGTCGGCAAAGTATAGGTTTAAAGTTCAATGGACAGCGTGCGACAAGTAAATTTTACAAAATCGTACAAAAATTCGCCCTCAGAAGACATTTAAAGCATATAAAACCCAAAATTTTCAGGGGGCTTCGCCCCCTTCTACCGCCCCCTGGACCCTACCCATTTTCTGTCGGTTGAGATGCGACACTGGCCCCCCCAATATGAAAATCCTAGCTACGCCACTGTCAAAGGTCACATGCCAAGGTCAAAGGTCATGTGATGTGTGGGTGTGTATGTGTCACTAAAATGTTTTTTGGAAATTGACATCAATTGAAAAGTCGAAGTTCAGTTTGCAACACCAAACTTGAGTCAGATGCAACATGGAATCCCTCATTTGTTGATGAGGTCAAAGGTTGCATGCCAAGGTCAAAGGTCATGTGAGGTCAAGTTGTAAGATAGGCTAGGTGGCCCACAGCTAATGTTCTTTGAATATAACAAGCACGAAAGCCGAGAACCGCAAAATTCTAGTTTATTCTTATTTTGTATTGTGTAGGTGACTGTAGGAGTATAGTACATCCATTTGCTAGTCCACAGAACAGGTTTCTGGTAACAAGTTTGCAGCCTGATCTATTACCCCAGGTTATATCAACTTTACTACAAATTATGTTCTACTCAAATAGGTGAGTGCATCGTAAGAGTAACTTCATATGTAATTGTTGGATAATTTTATTAAATGTGAACAAAAATGCTTCATAAATGAGTGTGTACATAAATATTATGTACATTTGTGTTTTAACCTGATGGACATATTTGTAATTAAATACAAATAAAAAATAAATAAAATGTGTGATAATTTGGTTTTTGAGCCTGTTATTCACAAACCCTGCTCGGAAATATTGGCATAATTACAAAAAGCCTTTTCACCTACTCTGCACCATGCTTTATTCTGTTAATGGAATATAAAGCACATGATTTAGAGTAGTTGCAAAGGGTATAATGAAATTATGCCAAAAGATTGAAATGTTTTGCAAGACAAACATGCCCAGTGTAAGTATTTAACATCCAAAGCGCCATGGCAGTCAAACGTCCATGCCCTTTGAGGCACTGCAACTTGATTGGAACAAGGTTTAGGGGACCTTCATAATGTGCACATTTTTTCTTCTTCCTCTAAAGGTCATTACATAGTGTCATGCCGCTTGCCGCTCAGCGGCAAGCCGCTTGGTGTACGCCGCTTGCAGGATTGAGCTATTATAGTCAAGCGGCCCTATCGCTTGAACCATTGCTTGAACTACGTCATCGAGCGGCACTGCTCTGAAGTTGAACTCAAGTCAACTCAATGCGATTTGCCGCTTTGGGAAAAGCGGCAGCCCGAGCGGCAGGTAGATCGATTTATCGGCTTGACGCTTTGCCGCTTGGGTCACCGCTAGCGATTCTGACATGATTGCGTAGTGACGTAAATTTCATCATCAGAGCGGCAAAGTGGTAAGCGGCATGACACTATGTAATGACCTTAACAATACAATATTGTTTTCATTTGGTTAACAGTTTTCTACCCAGTCCTCAAGATGGTCATGAAAGGTTCTTTTCCTTCTCCATTATAGAGGATAAAATTTCACTAGTACTAGATACAGATGCTCTGTCATTGTAAGTATATTACGAGGATGCTGTTTGACTTGAAGTTCGAACCTCATTCTAACACCTTTTGACTATACTTTGATTACAACTAAATAGGCAGGCCTCATAACAGTTCAAACTGATATGGAATAATGTAGGCGTAAGACAGCACAAGAGACGCAGTGTGTATATTTTGCGTGGCACGTGCGATTCTGTGCAATCGCTCAAGTATATTTGGTTTACTTCAACACATGGAATGATTAAACCAAATAATTCCTGCCTACTTGGTGGTAATCAAAGTATAGTGTGTATAGATCTTGCAGTCATTGTGGACATTTATTGAGGCGAGTGGGGGAGTGGTGCATGTGTTAAATAGGGTGTCGTAGAAAAGAAAATATTCAAACATATTGAAATTATCCATACTTCAATCACTTCTAGTTATTTGAAAATAACTTGGATGTCTGAAATTTATATTTCTAATTTGATAATAAACTAAATTTAATTGCAGGTATCCCCCCCCCCCATGACTGCTACATACAGTTGAGGTGTTAATCCACCTAGCACCTGTCAGATCATGGAGGTAGGAGAGAAGGAGAAAGCTCTTCCCTAATTGCATTATGCAACGCCGATAATCCCAATTATATCACTTGGCAATTCATTGTCAAAACAGAGACCAACAAAGGCCACTTCTCGGAAGGGAGTACTCTTTCATGTTCCATGATCATCGCCGACAGAGAAGCGGGGCACGCTCAGTTGAACAAGAAAGATATGACGGTGTGCGCAGCAACGAGAAACGGGATATCCGATGCGCCCAAGGTGGTTGGTTTACATGTGGAGACGAAAAGAGATTGAGTCGATTACAGACGAAAATTCTGAGATCAGCCAAAAAAATTGAGATGCATTGTTCCTAAGATGGTTACATTGATTCTAGTTTTTGAAAACTGGATGTTTTGTAAACACCGGTAGTTCTTAAAGTATGATATTGGAGAGACAAAATCTAACTTGAAAAAAATTGGGAAGAAAATGCCTTATCTAAACAATGACACAAAACTTGACAGACAGTGCCCGAAGTTGCCTGTTTTCAATTTTGTCCCAAAGTTGGTCCATTCCCACAGACTTGTAATGTAGTAGCAGATAATGGTGAAAAATGTGCATTTGTTATAAAAGAGATCAAATTTGGCAGAGAGGTAGCGAATTAAAAATTGGAAAAAAAATGGATATGGAACCACTGCACAGGTTCAAGTTCAATGTCAACTAGGTTCACAAAAGGTAACAATGAGGTCAAAATACAATTAAAACATGACAGAAAAAGGTTGCTAACTCTAACACATCATAAACATTTTCATGGATATATTTTGACATACATTTCGACTTCATCAAAGAGGGTTTCTTCATTTAAAGGGACCACAAGGAGATTTTTGAGGATACAAATTTGTATAAATTTGCACTTTGTTGTCGAATACCCAACCGCGGACAAGTTTTGAACTTGCTGCTGTCCTGATCGGCCCCATAAAACAAGAATACTCGGATATCTGTCATACACGACAGCAGAAAATCAAAAGCCATATTATTACATGAAGATGGCTTTTGCACATTCCCTCAAGGTTTATTTAGATATTGGGGTTAATAAAATTGTTCAAAAAAAATGGAGGGGCATTTTTTTTGGCTGGAAATGTCTCTTATCTCTGTAAGCTTCATCCATTAAATAAACCATGCAAATTCATTGAGAGAGACAGGGACATAGCTCACTGGGAATACATTTCGGTGAATTGTTTGAAAATTGGCTACAATATCATATAACATTTTAACACCAAAAGCACCAAAATCGAACAATGCGGATTTATATTTTTATACTTTCCACTGTGACGGTCAACATTTTGAAGCAAAATACATAGGCTGTGTCTGGTGGGCATGGATACATAGTTTTGGGTCAGGCCTGGGTTGAGTCAAAATAGTAGGCCAGTAGAACACACCACAGCGGTAAGCATTTTAAGGAATCTTGGATTTATGAGCAGAAGCACTACATTGAGTACAATGGGCCTAGAGGTAGGAGAGAAGGAGGAAGCTCTATTAAAGCAATAATAGCACATTTTTTTGAAGAGCACCACCAATTTTAAAGCATTTTGAGATTTGACATAGTTGCAGTGGTAACTGGTGTAAAGTAATATACCTGTGAAGGATAACATGTGGGTTTAAGCTCGGAAAATGTCTATGTGGCACAAACGAAGGGATTTTGAATTAGAATAAATTATATGGAGGTAGATCTACAGGAGAATAATTCAACGGCTTGCTAGAAACAAGCCTTCCATGTGAAAACTAGCGGGGGAAACAGCGACATGTACGTGTCTATGTATCCATTAGTGTTTATGGTTCAGGACAGTCAAGTTAGAGGTTATTTATTGAGGTGGCACGATTTCTCAGGAGGACATAAACGTAGCATTTCTAGCCTGCCGTTAAGTCCAATATGGGATCCCAATTCCAATGACAAAATGATATTTTATGATAAATACACATTTTTTTTAGCATTTCTTCTCCAGGTATAGTTCCCTAGAAACTTACAACGTTACTCTGCCAAAATATCAATTTTGAAAATTGGGGGCGCTCTTCAAAAAAATGTGCCATTATTGCTCGATACCCCAAAAACCATTCTGGTGCCACTGTTCAGAGAACTATCTTAAATGATTGAGGTTTGACGTATTGGGTGCTTTGCTCTCCCCCACAAAAAAAATATTGCTCAAGTAAGTTAATATGCGAATCCCCTTTCTCATCCCGACAGTATTCGCTCTGTGAAATTTTGCCCTCAGCCCCCTTGCCCCCAAGATGTGTTGAAAACCATAAAAAAAAAATTGATATAGGCCAGGCCTAGCACCTAGCCTATGTGGATATGCCCCATTGATAACAGAATTTATTCATCTGATATTTCCTAAAACATGGAATACTATTAAATAGATTTTGATTACATTTGCAAATACAACGTATGCTTGAATGCATGTGCATCAAACCTGGCATCGATGTACATACAATGCGTGGTAAAATATGCAATGGGTCATCCATTTTAACAATCGCCAAGGTCTCATATTCACTAAAATGTGGCCAAAGTCGGGACAAAATTGAAAAAACGGGGCAATTCGGCACTGTCACGTTGGTTGTCATTGTTTAGATACGGCATTTTTCTTCCCAATTCAAGTTGGATTTCGTTTATCAAATATCAGACTTAAAAAATACGCGTTACAAAACATTCAGTTTTAAAAGCTGAAAAGTACAAGTAAAAACTAGAATCAATGTAACTCATCTTAGGAACATGCTATCTCCTACTTCTCAAATGACCCCAAATGACCTTGAAGATGATTGACGGTGACGTGGTTCCATGTCTAAAATTAATCAATAATCAGTATTTAATTGTAAACATTTATGCCAAGTTTCATGCTTTTATAAAGAAATGCACAATTCTTACAATATATGTCGCTATCTACTTAACTATGTACATCGATGCAATGTGGATGACACATGCATTCAGCATTAATATTGATCTGTTGTTGTATTGTAACCAATAACAATGTTGTACGCACTGGGTTACCAGCGCGACGATGATCATCGGTCAAAGGGGATTTGGGAAGAGCTTTCTCCTTCTCTCCTACCTCCATGGTCAGATCAAATCTTTAAATATGTCTAGAGAAAACAACAAAGGCAATGGTATGTGAGTGTGCTTTTCAAAATTTGTTAAAAAAGCATGCCAGATGCACAACAGTGAATGGTAGCAGTGATGTCACTGCCATCAGCTAGCAGTTTATAAAAAAAGTATTTCTCTTGGATCTTCACATAATGACAACATCCAAATTGTTTACAAATATTTTACAAGTAATGTTAGTATCTGTTAATTTCAGTATGTTTGAATATTCTTCAATACCCAACGCACCCTTTAACTAAATAACTGTTATTTACATAATTGTGTGCACCAATATCTATTCTTTCATACACAATAAAAAAAAAATTAGAAATTACATTTTTGTTAATTTTTGCTTTTTTAAGTTTTTTAACTTTTTTAATTTTTTGTTTTTTGGTTTTATTAATTACTTTTTAGAAATAAAAAAAATCATTAAGAAGAATCATTTTAGATAACTGATATGTTTCAATGAAAAATCCAAGTGGGTTATTGTGGTGGGCATGTGATAGGTGACATGAAAACTAATTAACACGTAAGCACGATTTTTGCCCACTTAACTGTTTAAAGGTGCTTGTTCCAATCCTCTTTAGAACCCACCCCGACTTACCCAGAGGTTGTATAAATTTTTATATCAGCTGAAAGGACATATTTTTCTCATTGCAGTCCTAAATTTTCAGCATCCAAATCCATTTTTTTAAGATAGAGAAATAATTGCAGGTTTAATGGTTAACCATCAATATTAGCATAGTAGTGAAAAGCGCATTGCAAATAAACATGCCATGGCAGCTCCTACCGTTAAAAAATGCAAGTTTGTTTCCCACAGCACTTGGTGGTGAGTGTATGCAAGTTTCAGGCACTCATATCAAGTAGAGACCATACAGGGGCGTAACAGGGATCACTTGTCAGAGGGGTCAAATTCCCGGTTTTGAGAACTATTCTCCCTGTTAGAGGTTGTTTTGAGGCATATTTTCCTAGTTTAAGGTGAAAATTTCCTGGTGATCAGGCAAAAAAGGGCTGATTTAGCATGATTTTCAAGCTTTCTTCACGGTCAAAGCTCTCTGGGGTGGCAACCTGCACCCGCCTGTTAGGCTACTGAGAACATGATACACTTAAATCGGAACAAGCATCACCTTTAAATGTCTTATAATGAGTGATTTTGTAATCAAAATTGGTTTCCAAATTTGTTATTACAGCAATGGTATACGGAGTAGTATCATTTGCATGGTGCATGAAAAAGTACTCCTAAATAATTGTATATTATGCGCGATATAATGTGACTAGTGAGATGTACTATTTGTGTCGGTGTCACTTGGTCAATTCTGAACACACTGTCTCATCTATGCAGGGGGACATGAACGTTTACTATGCTGACATTGCAAATATGCATGGCTATTTTCCGGCAGTGGAACCAAGTTTGAATTGGGAAATGCAATGGGAGTATTGATTGCTGTCATAATTATATGCGCGGAACCGTTTTTGTGTTTGACTAAGAAGGGTCAGTTTCAGCGCGGTCAAGCATGGTTTGCATGGCACGTACAATGAACACACAGATTTATTGCATTCGGTTGTGTGTATGCTGCAGCACGGTTCATTTAAACTTAGGTCAGTCGTGGCTTGATCAAGCGCTCGCTACAGATAGCCAAGAGTCTTATGGTTATTTGCATAATATAGGAATGTACTGTATATAATCTGATAAGCTGACTAGCATGTGCAGGCATCCATGTAGGGCATTTAACATATCAACAATATAAATAAAAATATAGCTTGGGTTGTATTGAGTCACAAAATTGTGTATTGTTGCTTTGATAAATGTGCAGTGATGTCCGCACCTTTAAACTTCCATTGGACAGTTTGGGAATTTTTTGTAGGCATGTCTGTTTGTGTACTCTGTAAATATTTTAAAATCTGAGCCTACTTGACAATGTTTGAAATTGAACAATTGTGATATCATTGGTTTGAAATGTATTCTGAGCATTCTTAAACCTTTCTACCTTTGTAGATTCTCTTTGGGTTATAACACATTAAAGGGATTAGCAGCGATAATGCGAGACATTCGAAAAAAATGTGGAAATGCATTCTTTAAGTGTGTACAATTCCATATAACTGCTTTTATGTAGAAACAAACCACCAAATAGTAAAAAAATAATGTGTTTGAAGAAATTTGTCATATCATGTCTCCCAGAAATAGACATAGAGCGATGGCATCTCAAAATCTACAATAAACAGCTGATTGTGGGTTACACTAGTACAGAATAAACAAAGATCAATTTGAGGTCAAATTGTATTGATCATGATGCACAATATCACGCTTAAAATCTGTGATATTCACCGGGAAAGGCTTTTTTGAACTCAAGTCGGAATTTTGATACGCACGTATAGAAATTACAAAATCGGATAAAAAGTACTGCCTTGTCTTTAACACATGGATTCCAAGCCAACCATTTGCAGCTTATGTTCGCATATCCATGCCAGTAACAAAAATACAAAAATATGAATTTTGATGATTTTTTAGCCTATAATATATAGGCTATTGTCATCAAGTAGCAAATTAGAGTAGGAAACCCAATATTCTCTCATGAACTAGTCTCTCATGTCTTGTCCAATTCTTTTGAAACTCGCAGGTATGCAAGTAATGACATTTCTTTGAAAAGTTATGTTGTGGATTTTGAAAATTCTGAGCAGATGTTGCGTTTTTGGGGCATTTTGTTCGGCCCTTTGTGTTTTTGGCATGAATTGTGTTGGTAGGCAAAGGTAATGCTGAATTGTCTGTTGTCCTACAATGTAGATGCATGCTGTGTGAAAGCTGAAAGCCATGCATTATCAATGCTGGCCTAGAGAGGCATTGCATTTGCAGCCTTGTCTGATTACCACTTGGCAGTAAATTTAAAGTTTACCTACCAAGATGATAGTTATGTTATCAACTTCAATTAGCACTCTCCAATTCACAGGGGTTGTCCTTGGACATTCAGTGACTAGCTCTATAGTAATATACAATTTTGGTCTTCACTTGACCATGACTTGGTTTCATTTCAACTTTATCATGCTTTCAACTAGCAGTGGTTATGTTTCAAGTCATTTTCATAGTTGTGGGAGATATTAGCTGAACAATACTTTAGTCAGAATACCTTTTCATCAACAAACATCACAGAAACATTTGTTGTTGAAACATTATATAACAAATATTGAATACTCGGTATATAGTATTTGTCACAGAAACTATGATCAGGCCCTTAGCCTTTTTAAATTGTTTCTTATTTAATGTGGCAAATTAGATATAGTGTAAAAGACAAATGACTAAATATTAATAGATAGTCATTTGTCTTTTCACACTATAGTTTATTGTCATATCAAATAAGAAACATAATTTCTACTACCTATTTCATTTTACACTTGATCTTGGAAAAGTTGTATTGCAATTGTGTGAATGTTTTTAGTTAGGTTAAAAAACAAACTTTGTCCTGACATGTTACTCTTGATTAAATTAATAGTACATCAGCATCTAAAGTACTTTATGGAATCAATCACATTTAGAGGAAAATGTATTCTATTGAGAGCTGTTATTAACATGATCAAAAGTATGGTGCGGGTTTATTATTTTCCCATTCTGTAGCATGCATTGTTTGAAAAAAATCAAGAAGGCTATATTATAACTGCAAATGCTTACCTTAAAGCTACTTACATGAATAATCTGTCTCAAACAAGTCAAAATGTAGATATTTTAGGCCTACTCACACACAAGAACATAAATTTTAATTGAAGTTTTGTTTTTTATTTTGTTTCCGTTTGCAAGTAAGTCAAAATATGAACAATATTATTTCATCTTTTAAAACTTGTTTGCATTGTTAATTACGGTGTTTTTGTTAATTGTTAATTAACCATCACTGTTGACTAGATTTTACAACAGTACCACTATTCTCCAAATTCTGCCAAGGATGACCGATCCCCTTTAACACATAAAACTCTGACTTTTTAAGCCCATGCATTCATGTACTCAAAGCACTAGCACTTGTTGATTTCTGCTTGGTATTGGGAAATTGAGAGATAATTTGGTTGATATATCATCATTTGTAAAGCATCATAATGAGTGCTTATTACACAAATATTATAATAGTCTTAGGCATTTGACCAAAATTGTTATTGAAAGTGAAACTACAGGCAAAGTGAAGACTGAGATTAAGGAACAAACTAAGAGATTGAAGAAGTTAGAAGTTACTCTCAATTAATGTGTGAATAAAAATTCACAGACCGATTGACAAACTCCCAAAATGCAGGCACACATGGAGCATTAAATAGTCTTGCCGATTAAAATCTGTATGAATTAATATTACAGCAAAATATTTGCAGTTCCTTGGAAGTTGAAGAGGCATAAAAAGGTTTTCCATAAAAGTTATTGCTATTAATATCAGACAATGTCTTTTAAAAAAGAGGTAGTGCTCTCCTAAAAGCTCTGTCAAATTAAGGAGTATTCAGAGGAGAATTTAAGAACATTTACCAATGCAATGTACATCAAAAATGATCTTCCAAGAGGAGTTACAAATCACTCTCCTACAATGCACTAAAGAAGAGCTGCATAAGGGGGCTATCAAATGCTCTTTAAGGAGAGCTTTAGGGGAGCAAAACTCTCACTCGCCTCAAAAGACAATGTCTACAATATTTGGCATATTTTGTAGTTCTGGGTACATGTAAGCTAAAAATACATTGCTAAGTCATAAAGTGTACATAGGCCTACTCATGATTGGCTATGATAATCTACAACTCACTTTGAAGTCCATTTCCAAGTGAAATAATTTTAAAAAAAATTAAAGCTCAGATTAGTGTGGCATATTTTTTTGTGGTCACATCATATTTATTAGTTAAATAAGTATGACATGAAGTAGTCCATTTATATTGCAATGATTAAAGGCCCTTGTATTATTTACTATAAAAACAACATTTTTGGCTAATTTCATATCAATTTTGAATTAATACTCTGTAGATAATAGAGATCCAAAAACCGGCTTTAAAATGATGGGGATGTCCTCTTTGGAAATTTTAAAGGTGTCCCCTTTAAATAGTAAACTAGTGTAGTAAGGTACATAAAAATAAGGCAGGGCCACTACAAACCATGAAATTAATGTGTTGAAGTGGTTGCGTTCATGGGATTATGACTTATACCAAAAAGTAGTAATCTATTAAGTTAGCTTGGAAAAAGACTAGGGCCAGGTATTCAAAAAAGAACTTAGTCCTGGATTAACTATTAGTCCAGGACGTAAGTCCATCCAGAAAGACCCTTCAATTTTTTAAAAACAGAATATGACAGAAGAAACAATTTTAAATAGGTAGTTCTCAGGCTTTGAGTGTATACCTGTACTTTCTCTTTGTCTTTTCAGCAGAAAAAAGCTACTACAGGGGGAAAGAAGATGAATGTTTATGGTCCTTATAGTAGGACTTAGTCCTGGACTAAAAGTTAAGTCGGGACTAAATTCTTTGTGAATACTGGCCTGATGAATCACATCGGTGTAGGTAGGTAGTTACCGTCCTGACTAGTATTTTGTGCAAGGTTATGGAGAAGTTAATTTCGTTCGTATTATGAAAATATGTACAGAACATAAATTGTTTCAATAACCAGTTTTGGCTTTCGCACTGGGAAAATTGTGAGCAAATGTTGTTTAAAGTCTTTCATCTTCTTATCAAATCCTTGATGATCGTAATGTATCTTGTAGATGGTATTTTCTTGGATTTCAGCTCTGCATTTGACAAATTAGACAACAACATTTTACTCTCAAACTCCTTCATTGGGTATCCAGGGTTTTCTTCTTCAGTGGATTCAAAACTTTCTCTTCAGGCGGAAGCTGCGGGTTGTGTTCAAGGGTACAGTTTCAGAGTATAGTGATCTGTAACCTCAGTGTTCCTCAGGGCCTCTGTTCTGTCCTATTTTCTTCTTACTTTTTGGTCAATGATTTAACTGTGTTGTTTTCTTCTCCTCCCTTTCCAGTTTCAGATGATCACACAATACTTCAATCCGATTTTAGTGAAAGTGATCATGATTGTTCTTCAGATGATTTCACAACATTTTAATGGACTATCTTAACTAAGTTCCTCTCATCGTTTCATAAGTGTTCTGTTATGCACATGACTATATCTAATCTCCTGATTATTGTGATCTTTACATTAATGGGTGAGCGCATACTTGCTTGAAGTTTAACAATTTCAAATTCTTGGTGTTACTTTCATAGTGATCTTTCCTTTGAATCTCTATAGCTGCAATTTCAAGTAGGGTTTTCAAAACGTCTGGCTTCATCATCGATGCACAAGAATATGTCTTCTAATGCATTGATGAACGCTCTAAAAGCTATCATCTTGCCCCATAGTAGTTACTGGTGTCATGTGTTTGGCACCTCATCAAAGGATCATTTGGCATAGGTTAGAGAAATGTGCAGCAGAAAATTACAAAGGACTTTATTCTATAAGCATCACCAAAGGCGGATGCTCATCCACCTTACTTGAGCAGACTTCTTGATTTGAATCTAGTCAGGCTCGAAGATGCTTTCAAAATCCAAAGGCTTGTTCTGGGTTTAAGATCTTACATGAATTTGACCCCTACTTCTTTTAATTCTTTGATTCAACATAGCATATTGCAGAGTACTAGGCTTTTGTACCGATCTGCAAGGACTTCCTCTTTCTTCAATTCTATGTTTATTTCACTTCCACGTCTTTGGAATGAAATCCCATCTGATTTGCGTGCTGTCAATAATCTTTATAACTTTAAAGCAGGCTGTAAATCACACTTTTTAAGTTTACTTAATAAATATTGTTAAAAAATGTAGTGTTTTTGTAAATTTTTATGTCCAGTTTGGAAACCACTTTGATATAGACAGGGTAATTGTTTGCTCTTCCAATCAGTTTAACATTGACTGATTTTTGTTTTCATTGTGCATACATTTGCCTTGCCTATTCTTTTGGTTTCCTATTAATCAATCTTGCTTGTTGTGCATGTATCTTTGTTTTTCTTTGGATATGAGAGCACCTTTGTGATCGGGTTTTTATACAACCCATTCTCTTATCCAAAATTACTTGCTTTTGCTTTGTCAATTTGTATGTATTATATTTATTTATCATATTTCTGTTTCTGTATTTTGCAAGTAATTCAAATATTATTATATAACTTGTTGGCCTAATTGAAAGAGAATTTTATGTAAATTAAAGCAATGGAGAGGATGTGAAAACAATTGGCATCATCAACATGGAACTTAGTAACTATTTACTGAAGTATGCATGATAGTAAAATTCAAAGCGGTATAGAGCATTGAATCATGCATACCCTACTGTTAAGTGTTCAGGTATCCAAATAACAAGCCTAATTCAAAGGCCGACTCAGAGATTTTGAAATATAACTTTTTCGTGTATTAAAGGGGCATTTCGTGATCCACAGCCTCATCCCCCGACTTACCTAAAAAGTTGAGATTTTTATATCATCTGAACCGTTAGCCTTAGTAATCCATGTGTACCCAATCGTACGTGCAAATTCGGTCGATCTGTAAGAAATTCGCAATTGTGTTTTAGTCCATAAAAGAAATGACAGCACAGGGGCCATGGGACCCGTGGGGAGGGGAACGGAAACAAGGCAATTGCCTCATAACACAAAACCGCAAGATCGGGATCGACTCAAACTTTGTGAATAAGCTTTTTTCAAAGATATCTAGTGAATAATGAATAAAACAGAAGGTGCTAGAATCACAAAATGCACCTTTAATTAACAATAGTCAACTAGAACTAAAGTTAGTCACCTAAAATGCTTAATTCCAAAGTTTGAGATGAATAGGGTTTTTCGTTTTGATGCAGTAAACATTTAAGTGTAGTATAACAGTGCCATAAGATACTGTGTATTCTGGATCTGGAATTTTATAACAAAGTTGTTATTTTCTTGAAGGATTTTGATTTGAATCTACCTATTTCACACAGTGATTAGTATATGGACAAGCATTGTACGTATACATGCAAAAAGCACGACTTTTTTTAAAATTGAGGGTGCCCTCCTCAGGAAATCTCTGAGTCAGCCTTTAAGTCAGAAGCTAAATTCATTAGGGCAGATTGGCATTATTAAGGACTCTTCTTGTTTGGAATATGCTGCAGGGTATTTAACATTTCCTATACATGTGACAAATGAAGAAATGGATTTCCTTTGATTTTATTTCTTTTTGTGTGTGTGTGTCTGCCTGCAACTTTGAATGTGTGTGTGCATGCATGTGCGTGTGTTGTAAATATAAATTAATGTATAAGAATTGACAATTTAACAAATCTATTTTCTGAATTGCCAAGGTTTCTTGAATGACCCCGGCATCGATCACCAATCGACCCCACCAAGTTTCATGTCCATAATCCACCATCATTTACCCCATTTTGACCTCCTTTGACCTTGAATGACCCCCGATGACCTTTGATCCACTAACCAATCCAACTCGGTCTTTTGGGAAGGTCCAGGGCAACCCACCCCCATTTTTCGGGAACGCACGACCCTCAGTCTCCGACAAAAAAAAATAGACGCGGTCCAGACAACATACGGACATCTACCGCGGTATGATTATATAGATTACGCGTCATGATGATCTGACATGTAGGTCAACTATTTTCCCACCACTAAATTCTACTGCTGTCCACCCTACATGTAGGACTATATCTGTTCCTACACAAGATCTCCCAACTAATGCTTGTATTCAACATTGATAACCAGTAATTTTGTATCTATCAATTGCATTTTTCATTCCCTGACATTGGACTGTACTGTTATAGTTGCATTTTGGCTAATCACCAGATAACTGCGTACCTGATGCCGAATTTCACAGCCATACATCAGACTGGACAGAGTGTAGGACAGCCGTAGTCCGCAAGAATACTGAAGGAAATCATTTCGTCGTGCACATCACATACTGCTGTCGTAATTTTACAAAACACGTTTTCCCGAGAAATAGCACTTCAAAATCCTACCGGACATTTCACGTCTATAGGGTTAAAACGAAGCTAAAAGAAACATCTAGACTTTACTACTGTTTTGAAGAAAACAGTTTAAAGTTCCAATATAAACCATAAATCAACTTAAACTTCATTAATTATCTTAATTAGGCTACAAAGTTATAAGCTTGTATGTGAAATCCAATAATGTAAAATTGTAAAATACGACGCAAATGAACAACCGTTGTTTCAATGTACATAAAATGGATCACTATTGAAACGCTTGTTTAAGAAAGACGATGGAAATACGAAACGTATAAATGAATACAATTTTTAAAATAACCATGTATGTGAAATACGGATATGATGATGATTTTGAGGAAAATGAACAAAAATATACAATTATAACATATCTTCGCATCCTCACATTTTGGAAACTTTGGTGGATGGCAAATAACCGCTGAACATTAGAATAAGACTAAATTTGAAAAAACCCCTCAAAAAGGTTGAATACAACAGTAGTGATGCGGTGCGTTTTGCAATGCTGATTAGATGAATAATAATCATTATTGGTTCGCCTCCTAGGCAGGAGACACACTGGGATCACTTTGTCCACTGTAGTTGTCTGTTGTTGTTGATGTCTGTTGTGTGTTGATGTCGTTGTGAAAGAAGGGTTGACTTTGCCTTTAATAGTCCTCAACTTTGCCTGATTTAAACACAAACTGGGTCACAGTTACAACCTGGCATCCCCCACTTTTTTTGGATGAGGTCAATGGTCACATGCCAAGGTCAAAGGTACATGTTGAGGTCACGGTTTGTAAAATAGGCTGAAAAATGTAAAATTGACCCTTCATTATTGAAAAGTTGAAGTTCATTGAACCACACTTGAATCATAGTGCAACATGGGATCCCTCATTGTTGATTATGTCAAAGGTCACATATCCAGTCCAAAGGTCACATAATACAAGGTCACTTGTCAAATCAAGGTCAAAGGTCAATTGTTTTAGGTCCATATTCCCTCCCCCCGCGACGGCAGGCTACACAAGCGGTTCCGAGGACCGATTATTTTTGTTCTATACATTCAGAATATTTTCGGCATTTTAGCATTCTTAATCAATACAACCCAAAATACGTTTTCTCATCTGTAACAACTCATCTAAGGCTAAACATAATTTTAATTTTTGAACGCTTGTGGAAAGATTATAATCCATGCTGATGGCGACTGTAGGTCCAACTATTTTCCACCACTAAATGTCTGCTCTGTCCACCTACAGTATTGAGTAAAATATCTGTTACACAAGTCTCCAACTAATGCTTTGTATTCAACATTGATAACCAGTACTGTTTGTATCTCTACATTGTCAATTTTCATTCCCGACTTGGACCTGTGACTACCTGCGTATAATTGCGGCATAAGCATACAGATACTAGTCGTAGCTCATGCCCTTCGTTTACCATCCATACTCAAACCGGACAGCGTGTATGACCTGTAGTCTCAAGAATCTGAAGGAAAATTATTTGCAAGTTGAGTAATTAAGAGCAATCATTATTTCATTTAGCCCATTCTCAATACAAATCCCAATCACAACAACCAACATAGTTCCTCACCTCTGCTAACAACTCATCTAAGGCTAAACATATTTTCATTGTTTGAAACTTGTGAAAGATATATCCAATGTGATGGAGTATATTTTGTTATCTTAAAAAGAGACGTAGAAGGAGATTTTTTTTAGGATACGCGTTTTTCTCAATTGGCACTTGAAGGCGCCGGTTGTAGAACCCCTACCAAAACGTTTCAGAGTTTATTGTCTTTGGTTTAGGCTGCTTTTTGGTCTTAATCACATTTTAGGGTTAATGTTAGGATACAATACTCGCTCCAGCCATAGAAGAAATAAGATTTTTGAATGAGTTTTTGTTTTTCTGATATACAAATCACTGATGTGCCTTTAAGCTTCCCCCAATTTTGGGGGAAATTTTTTTTAAAAGTGTTAAAAAATAGGGGGCGCTTCTTTCTGGGAATGTCCTCGTGTCTCTTTAAAGTAGAACCCGTACTAACAACATTATACAATATACATATATGCAATCGTCGTCCTCGGCGCAACCTTCGACCAATTATGCATTGCGAACCGAGGTGGGCGATGTTCCTCCTGGCTCAGCAGTCCACGCGCACCTGTGTGTATTCGGTCCACAACAATTATAATCGGACGTAAGAATACATATAGAATAGAACGCTATAAATATTTTATTGAGCACATATCCGTGGTTCCAATGGAAAACGAATTATATTACTCATAAAAATGAATTACAACATTTGTCTGACCATGCCTATTTAAAGAGACAGGCTCATTTTCAACAGGATTAAAATTTCTTTAAATTGACCTAGACAGCTAAAACCCTTTATTTCCAACAAAACATGTTCATTGTATACGATTCATATTAATGGTGCCAAGAATTTTCAATCCTTTTGTTTCGTCTGCAAGAATTGCAGAGGCACATAGGATTACTCTGTCGTATGTCAGTGTGTGTGTGTCCTGTCTGTGGTCAAAATTTAACCCTTATATTTGCATGCCGTATGAGTTCCGTAATTGCTCTGATGATGTAACTTGGTGTAGGAGGGTAATGTTTTCATATAGAGTCCCACTGATGGCAAATAGGTTATTGCCATGGCATTCCGTCAAGAGCTCTACTGTCTAACGTCATACCGCGCATGACTGAATCTTGTAATACTCATTTGCATCCATGGGACTTATTATATGAAACGTCTACCGAAGGAGGGGGAGGGGTGGGGTGACTTTGGTGACCTCATGTGACCTTTGGCCCCCTTCATCACCAACCATGACGGCAGACGACCTGACACTCGCGATCCGGGACCGCGATGTAATTTTTTCTTTATTTTAAATACATTGAATTTTGTTTATCACCAAATATGTTCAAATTCAATATTGTATGACATCCATATTTACTTATTGATTCTCTGACCACAAAGGTGACAGATTGCTCAAACAGCGTGTATGTAAAGGGTGTAAACTCTAATGTGTTTTTTTTTAGGTTTAACCCGCGAATATAACTTAGCCCTATACTTGGGTCCTCTTTATTTATTATTTTTGTCAAATGTCTTTCAAAATAGTGTTAAAGGCACTACCGGATTGCTAAATCAGAAAAATCGAAAAAATAATCAAAAAATCAGATTTTTTGCATGTACATAACAAGTATGGGTATCCTAATTAGACCCGTGTGCACTGTTATGAATAATGCCAGAAGCACTTATAAGGACAATATAGGATATTTTAGTCCATTACTGTCCGTACGGACACTTACCACAACTATTGAATAGAGAATCGTAGCTAGATAATACTGAGTTTCCTCTCTTCTTCCTTTCCATTCATTTTTTCTGTCAATTCTTCAGTGGAAAATGTAAATTCTACACGACTTATCCTTCCCTTTTTAGCTATTCCTGCAAATTTAAATATTTTGACTCATTCTATGTTAAATCACTGATATGTCTGTACCTGTAAATGTACTCTATATGCTGAGTGATACAACACTTCAGTCATCTCCTTCTTTGTACTTCAGGCAATCCACACATTCTTGAATTCTGAACTTTCGTCAAAAACATCACATTTCTAAATGGTTGTGACGATAACAACCTCACTTTGAATGCCAAGGAAACCAAGTTTATGGTCTATGGTACATGGCCATATTCTAAAAAACAATTCAAAGTTACTATCTGCCCTGTATAAATGATATTTTTGAAAGGGTTGACCAATATAAATTTTGGTGTAATTTTTGATCCTTTGATGGCCCTATCTGACCATAACAATCATATGTCTGCATGTATTTCTAAATGTTGTGGTGTTTTAGAATACTTAACATCTTAATATAGGTTCCAAAGAAACCTTGTTATGCTTGCAAATCATTGTCCATGCCCACATTTTGACTTGCAGGCCCTGTCTCGTCAACTGTAACTATATCCTTAACTAATGAACTCATTTCCAACAAAAAAAAATTCTTCAAAATAGATTATCCATATATTTTTATCAGCTGACATTAGAACTCCTATTAACGATTTGTGTACAACACTGCAGTGGAAATAACAAACTTAATGATCATTTGTATAACCATTATGCTCAATGCCTTATTTTTAAAAATGTTAAAAGGTCTTTGCCCCATTTAACTTCTCAGTTCCTTTTTCTGCACTCATTCATTTTAAGGGGCCAGAATTCCAACCACCAACTCTTTGTAACCGAACCTTGACCTAAGTGCAATGCAAGCATACTTTCCATATGAAAGCAAACACAAGTAGAGAAAGTCATTCCTTCCGTTTATCCCACTGTTACTAATACAAATTGGAGAAATCCACATTTGTAAAATCCCACAGAAGCATATTTTTTGTACTGTTGTCAGTGTCCCTCTGTAGTTTCATTTATAATACTCATGTGTCTTGGACTTTTATTCTGTTTTATGTGTATATAGTTTTTGATTTAATTTTTTATCGTGTATAATTCCTCATTCTGTAACAATGTACAATGTGGTATGCTCTTTGCCACTAAGGGCTCCTCTGCCTAAAGAAAGTTAAATAAAGTTAGAACCTAGGTCTTCTGAATAAAACTCTGGAGAAGTTTTTTAACAAAATCATTCCACTGGACTTAATAATTTCAAGTGAGAGTTAACAGACATGTGAAGCATTGCAAACTAGCAAAAATATGGGTTTTGAAAAATTGAGGGCAGACTCTTAGTCTTACCAAAAATGTGGCAGTGTCTCTTAAAATTTGAACTAGTCCATGACATGACATATGGATGTGCATACACATAGGGTCATACACATTCACACAGTACAAGTCACATTTTGTATTTCCTGTAGCAAGTATGATGCGTCTGTGCCAAGCCATACCCACAGCATGACTAGTGTGAATGTGAAATAGCGCAAGGTCAGACGCAATGTTTTTAATAAATTTATTTATTTTCCAGTGAAACCACTCTTGATGTGTGCCCATAATTGTTTTATGTTTATTTTTATGTAACAGATTTGAGAAAACTAAATTCTCTTTGTTTTACGTGATTTGTAAACTCCTGTACTCAGGATATGCTTCTGGCCCCATGGCCAAAGGGCATAAAAACTGCAGTTTTGTCAAAATTGAGTTATTATCACTAATGGCTAAACAGTGTTAGTACCTTCCTATTAAAACTGAAAAACACATCAGTTTACAGTTAAAACCGTTACAAATGCAGCTCAAACATTTGGTTTTGTGTACATGTCAATGGAGGCCCAGCACAGTAATTGGCAATCATCTCAAAGTAATCAGTATGTCATTTATGCGTTTTGTCATGGTTGGACAGTATGGTAAAAATTGTTTCTGAGAATTTTTGTGTATGAAATTTATTTTGGAAACACCAAATATTTGAAAAAGAATGAAAGCTTGGCTGAAAAATACAGGTATGTGTACTGACGGGAAATGTAATATTCATTTTGACATGCTTTATATCGAGGGTTGACAAACAGAAGGACGTAACTCAGCACTGAAAGAAATATTAAAGAATTTCTTTAATTCTGCTGTAATACTGCTTTTGAGAAATGTGATGTTTAATATTTTCTACTAAGCAAATCTTTTCATTACCCAAAATCTAAAAATCTCATAAAGCTCATATATGGTACTGTAAGCAAACATTATATAAACTTTAGTAAACAAAGAACAAGAATTCTGTAATATTTCTTTCAGTGCTGAGTTACGTCTTTCTGTTTGTCAACCCTCGATATGTAGTTGGCACAAAAAGTATCTCGGCATGTTTTTCGATAAGTATTGTGTCAAAGCATGGAGGTTTTATACCTCCATGGTCAAAGTCTGATAATTTTTAAAAGTTTTTGAAATGTACATTTTGTTGCCTAGGTCTTGCTCTTTCATTTAACATCACTTGTAAAAAAAGCGTGCAAAAATGGCTGCGATAGAAAGCCCGAAAGACGTAAAACCCCCAAACCAAAAGTTGCAGTTTTTTTATTTTTCAATGGTCACTGTGTGGTACAACACAATAATACGTGTGTATTGATTTTACACAAAGGTTTCTGACTGAATGAGCGAGAAAGCCTATGCAATATTGATTGTGGTCAGCGTGTTTGTGTCACAGTACTCCACAATGCCCATTGAAAACTAAAAAAACTGCAACTTTTGGTTTTGAGGTTTTACACCTTTCAGGCATTCTATCTCAGCCATTTGTGCATACTTTTTGACAAGCAAGGTGTTAAATGAAAGCGCAAGACCAGGGCAACAAAATGTATATCTTGAAAACTTTCAGAATTATCAGACTTTGGCACGATAATGCTCAAATAAAACATGCCAAGCATACTTTTTGTGACAACTGGTATTTTATCACGCGGTTAAATTGGAATATGACGTCCAGTTTCCAGTTGATGTGTAACTGGCATTTGTTTCATTGATGACTGATGATGTCAACAAAGACTATTTTTAAAGACATGTATTTTAAAGAGACAACTGGCACATTGTATGAAAATAGTGCGCCCCTCAAGATTTTCAAAATCGATTAGATTTTGCATGGTGTCAGGCTTGACTATACAAAAGCCCTCACCCAAAATGTTACAGACCAAATCAAGATTCCTGGGTAAACCGAACGATTTTATTAATTAACGTCGCCGGCGACGTTAAACTTCAGCAGACGACGAAAAAAGGGCGTTTAAAACACAAGAACACGAAAAAGCCGTTGCATGTTTCCCACGCTAATGCACAATGTTGATCTCTATACCTTTGTGGTTATTTAATATCAGTGAGTAAGAGGTCAAAAATATTCATGTACTATACACATTGTTGAGTAAAGTATGGAAAACTAAAAGTGGCCTAAAATTTACCTGGATGTCTTCATCTCATATCAATGTCCATATCTGTTTTGGGGGATGTATTTTAGTGTAAAATATAATCTCTGTTCTTCCAATGGCCTTAGACTTCATTTGAGCGCAAATGAAGAAATTCATATTTGCTTGAACAATGGCCAGTGCCGCTGTAAATAGAGAATGTAAGCATAGAACTCTACAAAAAGTGCAAAACAATATTGTGAAAGGTATCTTGTATTGGTTGTCCGGCCGAAGTATGAAGGGACAATGCACACGTGTACCCAGTACCGCCTTTCAGTTGCATGCGCTGTTGCTTGATAGGCGCGCGCTGAAAGTCGCAAAGATACGGCTACATTGTTACTTCGTACTTAGGGCTGGACAGAGTATACAGGGCATATCAAAAAGAAAGGAAACGGTCATAACACAATCCTAAAAAGAAAATGTATGCTGTATTGGCATATTTGATTACGGCACGTAGTATCCAGATCTTTTATTTCAGTGAGTGCAAAATCATGGGTGGTGTGTGACAATCAAAGAAAAAGTTATGGCTATTTCCGCAAACAAAGACAAATGCTGTTGCGCAAAGTTAATCAAAATCATAACAATCACCAGACTGAAGGTGATGATGACATATCATTTGATATGGATGAAAACGCAAGTCTAAGCGGGTTATTCTGTTGAAAGTTGCAGATGGAATTCCCAGGCCATTTTGATGACAGGAAACTCTTTGACCCACTGCTTGCTCTTCCTGAAGGAGATCTTCAACAGCCTGAATGTTTTCAGCAGATCTGCCTTTACAGGGTTGGCCAGATCTCTCACTGTTGAGATTTCTGCTTGTACCAGTTCTTTGATATTTCCGAACGTTCTTGTCAATTGCACCACGAGAAGGTTGGCATGCATTAGGGTAATCCTGGCGAAATCTCCGTAACACCTCTGGAACACTTTGGTCAATGATATTCAGACACAAGGAATGCTCTTTGTTGCGGAGTAAATTGTGGTACCATACCAATTGTGTTATTTTGGTTTGCTAAACAGGCTATGATGTTGGAATAAGAATGTTGTGTGTCCAAAACTCAAGGTTTGTTTAATTTTGTGTAGCTTAAATGCACAGGGTTTGAACCCCAACCCCAATGTACGTGACCTGGATTTGTTTCACTAGGCTGCTCAACAATACCCATGATTCGAACCCATGATTGTTTTGCACAAACGCATTTGTGCTCGGGTTACAAAAACAGTCAGAAAGTTATTGATTGTCAAAAATGACTGATTTTGAGACTGTGGATTGCATACCAATGTACATGAAACTCAAATAAAACTGACCAAATACTACATACATTCTACATTTATGATACTTCAAAACTGTTTACTTCTTTTTGATACACCCTGTAGAGGGTATGCAGTATGTGAGAAAAGGTAGTCGTAGTGGAGGACACTACACACATTCCAGGATTACAATAGAGAGAGAATCAATGTTAACTCATGCATGACATCTAACAAAGGGTGCTGGTCCTTGTCGGTCAAGAAAGGCCAAAATCAACTCTTGAAAAACTAATGTGAAATGTTTTTTTCCCCAAAGAAATGTGAAAGAACTCCTAATTGGTATTCTACATTATGGAGTGTTCTCCGCACAGATAAAGTGACATATACACAAATATTGAGTCTGTTTTATTATACAAGTGTTGTCTGGGAATTACAACTTCTCTTTTACATATGTGTTTTAACAATATGCATTGTCAGAAAGAACAGGTTGAATATTAAGGGGTTTCTTGTGTGATCTGTCCATGCGCAAGCTGTTTTTAGCTTTGAACATTCAATTTAGTATCCACTGCCAGCAACAAAAGAAAGAATTTGTATTTTTAAGTGCAAATGTTCCATGTGCAGATATCATGCAACTCTGTGCGTTTTGTTTGCCTTTATTCGCCAGATGAATTAAAGTCCGACTCAGAGATTTCGAAATAATATTTTTTGTGTAATAATGAAAAATAGTCAACTAGAACTAAAGATAGTAACCTAAAATGCACAATTCCGAAATTTGAGATGAATCGGATTTTTTGTTTTGATGCAGTAAATGTGTAGTATTACATCCCATAGGATACTGTGTATAACAAAAATTCCGGATCCGGAATTTTATAACAAAGTTGTGATATGAAGGAATTCGATTTAAGCTTAGCAATTTCACACAGTGATTGGTATATGGACAAGCATTATGTACATGCAAAAAACATGATTTTTTTGGAAATTGAGGGCGACCTCCTCAGGAAATCTCTGAGTCGGCATTTAAAACAAAAACATATTTTGTCAATCTTGCATCCTCTACACACGCGTTCACTGCTTTGCTGCATACCGATTATGCTGCAAACTTATACCCTAGCTAGGAACCCAAATTGTTTTATTTCAAAATCTAGAAGAATGACACTGGGACCTCAACATAATTAGAACTTATAAAAGTTTTGTCAAGTAGTTTTGTATTTTGTAGGCGATCCAAACGTCAAATTCATACTTTTCACATAGACTTGTGTGGTTTAAAACCTACCTTTTTGTTGGTGGTCTCCTTTTTATTTCAGATTCTTAAAGGTGCGTGTTCCGATCGTCTTTGAGACCCCCCTGATTTACCCGGAAGTGGTATCGATTTTGATATCAGATGAAAGGCCGTATTTTTCTCATTGTCCTCCTGAAATTTGAGCCCTCAAATCCATTTCATTCCCGAGATATAAACAAAAAACAGCCGTTTTAGTGGTTAACCATCAATATTAGCACAGTATTGAATAGGGCTTTGCAACATGCATTATTGCGTCTACCATCAAAACCGCAAGATTGTTTCCCACGGTACTTGATGGGGTGTATGGGCAAGTGCCAGGCTCTCATATCAAGTAGAAAACACAATATACATAAATCGGAACAAGCACCTTTAATCAGTACTGTTATAAATACCATATCAGGCGGTGGCGGCCAAGCTTCATTCATAGCGCAATACTGCCGAACGAGTCATTGGACGAGCCTGAACAGTGACCGGAATTTGAAGTCACTGTGCGCGTTTATAAATAGATCAGTGAGTGGCGAGTGGGAATTCCCGTACGGAGCCGCGGCCGTTTAAATTGCCTTGCTTTAATCGCTGGTGCATAATTGTGCTGCAAAACTATCATCAAATCGTTTTTAAAGACCGGACATGAGAGGATTGCCACATGCAGGTCAACGAATCATTCCACGGTGGTGCATGGGCTACCC